>NW_020769374.1:4436701-4465015 GCF_900518735.1 Pseudonaja textilis | reverse complement strand
ATATATGCATCTATACACACAGACACACAGACACACAGACACACACACACACACACACATGTATGCATATATATCTATACATCTCTACACACACACACACACACACACACACACACACACACATATATACACACACATTCACATACACATACGTGTGTGTGTGTGTGTGTGTTTATACATATACATATATGCATACACATACACATTTGAACTATTGGCTGAAGATGTCACTAGTTCAAAACACACACACACACACACACTCACAGATCAAAACTCCTATATCAGCTTTCCTAGTTTCTCTGAGACAGAGATGGGCTGGAAAATCAGTCTTGTGTATTAGCTAAGGCACCAGACTAGGAAACTAGGAGATGATGAGTTCTAGTCCTGCCTTAGGCACTGGGTAACCTTGGCCCAGTCACACACTCAGCCCTAAGAGGGAGGCAGTAGCAAACCTACCCGCAAAACATGCCAAGAAAATTATAGGAACTTGTTCAGGTAGTCATGAGTAACCAACAATGATTTGAAGGAAAACAGACCAAGAAACAAAGTGGCTAAACAAGGAACTAGGATTAGAGCAATTCAAGAGTAAGCCTCCACTTGCTCATGGAGCTAACTGGGATCTTCAGTCACATTCTCCCAACCTAATTTATTTCCAGCAATATTGTTCCAAGTATGACATGAGAAGTAAGACCAATATGTCCCGCTTCTCACTCTAGCAGAAAGGTAAGGTTATAAATATAATGAGAAATAAATATAGAGGATTCTTTCAAATGCATTATTCTCCTGGATATCCGCTAAAACAGTAGATCTCTTCTCTGGGAAGTCGATTATGTAAGAAAAAGGTTTTATATATATACACATACACAAACATAAGAGTCCTCCTGGATCAGTCCAAAGTATATCTAATACATTCTTCTATATTTCCCAACAGCCCAGCAAAAACATCCAGAAAGCTACCAAGCAAGAGTTTATATACCACTTTTACACCATTGTTGTATAACAGCAGTTCTTAAAATCATATTCAGTTTAGTTTTCATTGGTGTCCAGAGAATCTCTGTTTAACAAAAGGGAATTATCTGGGTAGAGCAAAAAATCTGGAGAATGTTAATATGCAACTGCATTCAATATGTAAAACCTGGGAACACGAGAAAAGAAAGATTAAGACTTCTATGCAAAGAGGACAAAATAAGAGAAGATCTTCAATTAATTGCTCCTCTTTTTTGAATAGTCTTTTACTATATAAAGAGCCTGTACAGATACTGTTTCATTATTTAAATTAAACCAGTTGTCCATGTCAAAAGATGAAGAGCAGTAAGTAGAAGGAATCACAAGGGAATGACTTGGGCTAGGCTGACTTCTTAGTCGTGATCAAATGGTTATCTGGTTACTTGCCACTTTTTCTTCTACCTGCTCTAGCTCCGACTTTAAAAAAACAGAAGTTCTTACAAATTCTGCATGACATTCCTAATTTCCATAGTGAGTCAGTCTTCTGTTGCAACATTACACATAAGACACACTCAGGTGCTCCTTGCCTATATGTATTCTATAAGATAGCATTCTTCCTGAGCTGAATAAGTATACACCATCTCCAATTTTTGTATATTTATCTGAAGTCCTGATTAAGAACCCAACATACCAATTATCTGTAGTGATATGGCGATGCTATGTGGGAAAGACCTTGGGAAATGGGGCCAAGAATTGCTGCCTAGGGAACAACAGAAAAGAGAGGGCATGGCCCACAGTTGGACAGTGGATGGAACAAGAGGCTCAGAAGGCTCATTCCTGGCTTCTCAGACTGAAAAGGAAATGGCAGGAGATTTGTACTTTCAGGCTTTCAATCAATAACACCAATGAGTTTGCAAGTCTGAAGATTATGTTTCCTAATTTCCTTACAAGATTGCTAGATTTCCTTACAAGATTGTATTCAAGAGATTTTTCAGCAGAATCCAGATTCATATTTAAAAGATTTTTCCCAAAGAGAGCAGCCCACTCTGAAAAATGCCAGCTGATCGATGCTTTGCAGATGTACTAAAGGTGGAGATGTAGTTAGGTTTCATCACCAGAGAGTAAAATGGCATTTGAGCTTGTACCCATGATTTATCATAGTGACATTTTTTATGCCAGTGTCATTTTAGGCATCTCTGTGTCTGCTTCAGTTCTCAAAACTGTCTAGGATTAATAGGTATGAAGAAGTCAGTTGGGAGCATTCTTGACAAGTCTACTATTTGCTTCCATGTTCCGGGAGTCAACAAGGCATTCAATTCCCAGCTCTCCAAGTTGTTGAGAAAATATCTAAATGTCATTATGGATTTAATGTGGGGCAAACCTGTAGCACACCATATCTCATCTGCTGTAATATTCTGTGTGGTGTGTGAGTTGGAGCAGTGATCACTTTTTTCGTTTTAGTATTTTTTTTCCTTAGTAGTAGTATTGTTGATCACACAGCCAGCCAAATGTTTAGACTAGTTTTGACATTTTTGCCCATTTATTGAGTCCTTCCTAAGAACCTGGGACAGGCAGAGGTTGTTGTTCAATGGTGTTAAAGCCATCATTGCAGGATGAAAGCTGTTCCAAGTAAAGCTGCCTTTTGCAATTGACTGATGATGATTTTGTCAATTATTATTACAATTAGACACACAGTCAGCCAGGTGTCTAAACTGCACTCGGCATTTTATATCCACCTGTCAAGTTACTATTAACTATTATTTAGCTGCTCACTCGGGTGGATTTTGGGCAGTTTACAAAATATACTACCAGATTAAAACAATTAAGGAACATAAAAAGGTAAAGGTAAAAGTTCCCCTTGCACATATGTGCTAGTCGTTCCTGACTCTAGGGGGCAGTGCTTGTGAAGAGCTAGCGCTGTCCAAAGATGTCTCCGTGGTCATGTGGCCGGCATGACTAAATGCTGAAGGCGCACAGAACGCTGTTACCTTCCCACCAAAGTAGTCCCTATTTTTCTACTTGCATTTTTACAAGCTTTCGAACTGCTAGGTTGGCAGAAGCTGGGACAAGTAACGGAAGCTCATTCCGTTACACGACACTAGGGATTCAAACTGTCAAACTGCCGATCTTTCTGATTGACAAGCTCAGCATCTTGGCCCCTGAGCCACCATGTCCCAAGAAACATAAGCAAAACCATTTTTTTTTTGAAGGAAATGCACAAATTAAATGGAAAAAAAAATGTTCCCCAAAATTAAAAATAAAATTGTATTCTAAAAGGCTTACTCAAAAGAAAATGTGTAGAAAAGTGAGTAAATCTGGAAAATTGCCATGAAGATATGATTTTTTGTGTGTGTACATATGGATTATTTTTCTAAATTAATAAAATAAAAAGTTGAGGAAAAACATTAGCAAAATTGATTCATCCTTAGTGCTTGGACTACAAACCACAGCAGTGGCTGGAATGACCTCTGGACATAGTCTGTTTTGGGAATTTGCTAGCCCAGCAGTCGCAGCTGAACAACACTCCCCAGAAGCATTAGACAATATTAATAAGGGGCGTGATAAGTTTACCATCATGCCTCCCGTCCATGTCCTATTGTCCCAATTTATTTGTACCCATTTCCTGTATTCTTAATCATGTTTATACTTATACCTATTATCTTGTAAGTGATTGACAAATAAATAAATAAAATAAAAAATAAAATAAAATATTGGCAGTAGTGACAATATTGGGAGTTGCAATTCAGTAATAAGTTTCCCCAACTCTGCTGTGGCAGAGATGCATGGAGTGCTTAGTGAATAACATAGTGCAGTTGTGCGTATGACATGCAGCTATGAGATTACGGCCCAAGCTCATTTGTAAACAGATTTATATGCACAAGTATTTGCTTTATGGAATCTTTTGAAGATATGCAGGAAAAATATATTCAGAACTCTGGTTATTATAGGTATAAGATTACTAATATATTTTCAGAAAAGAAATTTTTTAAAAGAGACTAATATGTTGTTGCCTGACATTGAACTAGCAGACCTAATATCAAGGATAGAATAAGAAGATGGATTGCCAAGAATGTAAGTTTTGTCAGTAGGAAGAAGAGGAGGCAAACATTAAATACTTCTCTCTATGTACTACTTTCATGATACCATGATACTACTTCTATCAAAAAGTATTTTTGGAGGTGGATAGCGAATCTCTCTCTCTCCCTCCCTTTCCCTTTCTCTCCTCCCCCTCCTCCTCCTCCTTCTCCTCCACCACCACCGCCAATAAAGAAATTACAATATCACTGCAAAGTCTGTCATTTTATATATAATCATTTGGGTCCAATAAATGATGATTATTGAATTAAGAATAAGCATGGTACCTATAATCTCCCTCTTATTTCTTTCATTCCTATGATGTAATAAAAACAAATCTACAGTAGTTTAACTTTTCATCCAAATGAGAAAATTGCCAATTATAAAATAGGATATCAAACCAATTTGATCTCCTAATTATCATTGTATAATTTCATCTAAACTGGGTTGAGACATAACTACCAAGTAAATATTAAAAGGGTTCAATTGCTTTTCAATTAATAAGCTTAACATGTGTGTGTGTGTGTGTGTGTGTGTGTGTACACACACATATATAACAATATGCTAACCCAGATGTGTATATAAAGTGCTAACCCAGATGGCACTAAAACTTTTTGTTAAATCAGTGTTGCAATTTGCTAATAACCGCCACTATTTATTTAGCCTTTGTTAGAAGACAGTGATGAATTTTAAATCTCACCCAATCCCTGAAATAGGAATATTATTCAGTGTAAGGTTCTGTGAATTAATAGTGTATGGCCTAACAATGATTTAAAATACCTGTGCTTCAGGGCCTCTCAAGATTTTCTTTGGCAGGTGTTCCACAATCAATTGCAATAAACTAATAAAAAAGACAGAAAATGCTATTTCCTTAGAGACTGTGAGTTCATAAAAACAAACTAATAATCCAGCAAGGTATAAAGTATATCAGAAATGCTGATTGCTACAGATGGAAATCATCATAAAAATGACATGCATTTTTTGTTTGCTCTATATTTTATTCTACTTCTCGTTGCTATTAAATAAGTCTCAATTTAATTATTGCCCTAAACCCAGACAGAAAAGATAGGGGGGGAAGAAAAGACTATTCCCAAGCCTGTTGTATTTTCATGCATATGTTCTTAAACAAAACTTCCAGACAGTTCTTTGGAAATACTTCCTGCTTCATATTTAATGTAGGACACAGGGCATTCTTACCAGGCAGTAGTCTTATTTTAGGCACTTGAACAGCCAAGTCTATTTTTACCACAGTAAACTTCATAAAATAACAGTTTATTAAGCCACAAGACAGACTGTAAGGATCTAAAAATGGCACAATTCCAGACAAGTCTAGTCTTTTAAACATCACACACATTACACCACACTGAACTGAAGCAAGGCCATTTTGATGCAACAAAAGTCTACTGGATTTTTTTTTTTTTTACATTTTGCCAATTAGGTTAATGATGTTATGTGCACTTTCTTGGGTGTAACTTTTTGCCTACATTTGAAGAAGACTTGTAGCATGTTTAGAAAAAAAAACAATCTGTTTTAAGAATTGCGTATCTCAGCTAAAACATTTTATTCTAAAGTGTTGAGATGGTGGTTTGGTATAACAAGAAAATATCAAAACATGAAATAGTTGATGCAAATAGTTCTTGTGATTTAAGCTACTGCTTCTAAAGCAGTGGGCCATACAGGATTTAAGATTGAAAATCTCAAGAAGTGCAGGACAATATTTGATGGATACTTGATTAGGAAAAGAAAAACATTTAGGAATAACTACCCATAAAGCCCAAGTCCAAAGACAACATGGTGGAAACCATCAAATCAAAATCTTTATTTGTTTATATCTAATAGATAGAATCTTGCCAAACTAAAGTTATAGCCTTCTAAACTAATAGATATACTCTGAGAGATTCTTGGGTGTGGCTAGCCTGAACCTCTTCCTTCCCAGAGGTGGTATTCTCCAGAACCAGTAGTAGAAATTTTGAGTAGATGAGAGAACTGGCAAATACCATCTCTGACTGGCCCCACCCACATTTATTCTCTGCCTCCCGAGTCCCAGCTGATCGGCTGGGTCTTCTTTTGTTGTCCTGCATAGGAGAACGGAGCTGGAAAGCAGGTTAGTGGGGTGGGGAGGGAATGGGATTTTGCAGTAACTTCCTCCAGGAGTGGGGAGGGAATTGGGATTTTGCAGTAACCTTCCCCTGGAGTGGGGTGGGAATGGAGATTTTACAGTATCCTTGCCCTGACATGCCCACCAAACTACACCCACCAAGCCACACCACGCCTGCCAAGCCATGCCGTGCCCTCCAAGTCACGCCCACAGAACCAGTAGTAAAAATGTTTGAATCCCACAACTATTCCTTCCCCATCCAGCTCAGAACTATGCAATCTCTAATTTTGGGCTTTTCTCTGGAATGCACTGCCTACTTCCCAGGAAACCACATTGATATATACTATTTTACATACTATCAAAGGTCTTCAAACTTGGCAAGTTTAAGACTTGTGGACTTCAGCTCCCAGAATTCTTGAGCTAACATGACTGGAAGAGAAATTCTGGGATTTGAAGTCCACAAGTCTTAAAGCTGTCAAGTTTGAAGACCCCTGATCTAAAGCATGGCTACTGGATAATTAATATCAAAAAACAGGTAGACATGGCAGTATTCTGGATCATTGCCAAGGATCATTCTAAAAAGACTGAAATTGGGATGCTACAGAATAAACTTTGGAGATCCAAGCATGATGGGTTTTTTTGGTCTTACTAATATTTTTGAGGGCTGCATGAGATCCAAGTTCTCAAAATGACATTGTGAAGATGCTCATGTGGTAAGATTGTGAAGTTTTAAACTGCTGCAACGTAGACAATGACTCATCTGCTGATGTATTGAGCATTTTAATGCATCATCCTTGCCTATTTAGCAGTAGTCAATCCAATATCATATCCTGTTTTGAAGCCAATAAAATACTGCAGTAAAGCCAGGATTTTTGAGTGTTAGCCATCTGAGAATAATATATTGCCTTTGTTTGACAAGTTTTTTTTTCTGATAAGCGTCTTGTTGAATGGAAAATAATGACTCAGACCACTTTTATGAGATGGACTCTTATCATTTATTAGCCTCCTTCATGATAAAGAAGCATTAGTTTAGCCTGAGCAATACTCAGAGTTATTATGCAGAATCCTCACCCCTAAAATAAATAGTAATTGGATATCTGATTTGTTCAGGTGATCATCTGGATTGATTGACCAAAGATATAAATATTGACTGGTGTAATGCTTGAGGTCAATATTTACTTTGAAGAACAACAAATCTTGATGTTTACTGATACCTAATCGATCCAATGCAAAACCTATATTAATGAAATGTCAGTATTGTCAGCACATAAGCATGATCGTTAGGCCAACAAGAACATTTTATTTTCAATGTTGAGTTAGGGAGTCTTGATCCAAAAAGAAAAGGTGAGATGGGGAAAGAGGCAGGAGAAGACAGAAATGTGTGCCTGTTGAAAAAAAAGCGTCACAAAGATAGCCCATTATTTTAGCTTACACATACTATTATTTACAGTGCTTACAAAGAACTCTGGATAATATCCAGTCTCAAACAAAAGAAAAACATAATAATAAATAACTAAACCCAAATCAATATGATAAACAAAATGTAACTCCAAAAGGAAAGTCAGGGTAAAATCTCGCATAAAATCTAAGGTAGTTCAATCAGCTTGATCCAAAACAATGTCAAAATAAAATGGCTTCAGTTTGTTTACCTTTATTGAGATTGCCTAGAATGTTGCAAGTCTAATGCTTCTATACCCCCCCACCCCTTTCTTATACCCAGTGAATCAGTCAGATGTCTTTCTGAGCCATTTCCAAATGTTATTATGCTTCCAGGCTTCAAATATTTTTTCCCATATATAGACACACAATCTTCTCCTTCTGTCAATCTTGCAAGTCTTGAAGTCCATCTGATAGAACTATGAAACGGCTGTTAAAGACTGCTCAACAGATTCATTGCAAGATTGAGTGCAATTATTTTTCTTGTTATCGTATTTCGTACTTTTAAGATCGGGAAGTGCTACCTTGGTGGGGAAAGGGAAACATATTTTATTGTTCTAAGCTACTCATATTCTTGAAATGGCTCTTACTAGAAGAAGTATATATAAATCATAATTTTAAAGCTTTATAGTTGGTATTTTGTTTTGATCAGAACATTTTCCAAATGCTTAAGAAGAAATATCAGGTGTAGAAGCTTATTTTTGAATACTCAGATTTGGATATAGCACCACTGAATGTACATCATTCCTCTAAAGATTATCTAGAAAATTATATACTCTCAATAATCATTCCCAATATGAACTTACTTTCTTCTCCACTACTTTTCATTTAGATTGTTTCTTGGTTTCATAGCTTTGCTAAGGGACATGACATAAACACTGTAGATATTTTAGGCCATGCTCCTGTCAAGTTAAATATCTCAATTAATAATAATTTGTCTTTGTTTTTTCAAGTGATCCTTGAAAAATCCTATTCATTAAACAAATAGAACAGAAACTTGTAGCAGGGTTAAAAAAAAAAATCAACAGGGACAAATTTTCATCACCATAGCAGGGATACAGTCATATTACGGCATAAGTTCTCTTAAAAAGAAGAAGCAGAAAGTTAAATTTCTGGAGGAAAAAGTTAAAAATCTGTTAAGTCTTTAACACATCACATCCATTCCCGGAGTGATACAGACCTTTGATCCCTGCTAAATATAAACTTAACAAGTTTTATTTTGCTGAAATAGTTTTTTTAAAAATTATATTGTTCCAAGAAACGATACTGGAAAAGGGAAGAGAAATTAAGAACATTGCTTTTTAGACTTATATTATGCAACATAGTTTTGTTTCTTCAATTCATGATATACATAGAAAATTTAGGTTTCTGTTTCCAGCCCAGTTGCATAGTTTCCATTTCTCTTCATTTCTCTGTCCATGTGTCTGTCTCTCCTACAGAATTGGACTATCAGAGCTAAGGGCAAATTTATTAACATCCTTTTTTCTCAAGAACTTATGATGATTATTGTATATCTAAAAGTTGGAAGGATTCTTGGTTCTGCCAATTTACCAATCGGTTGGTAAAAGAATAATGGGTTCTTGTGACTTAATTGAGTAGAGATCTAAAATCATAGGGCTTGGAGGGATCTTGTAAGTCTCCAGGCAAGAGATAAATCCTAGATAAATGGCTGTCCAATCTTTTCTTGAAGTGTTTCAGTGATGAAGCATCCACAAGTTTAGATGGCAAGCTGTTTCATTGATTAACTGCCCTCTCTATGAAGACGTTTCATCTTAGTTCTGGATTAGCTGTGTCTTTAACAAACTTCCACCCATTGCTTCTTGTCTTGCCCATAGTCTTTGCAGAATAAATTGACCTTCTGTCCCCTGCAATTGCCCCTCATGTACAATGAAACATGAGGAATTTGGTGCATACAATGAAATTGGTTTAGCCTCTACTGGTGCAATACAAGGCAACATGAATAGTACAGAAAATAACCCTTATACAAGTAATTGGGAAAGAAAAAAACTAATCATACTTTTCCATATATATGTGGAATGATTGTGATTGTGTTTAGGAGTCTGACAGGCCAGGGTAGAAACTGTTTTTAAACTTGTTTGTCCAGCTGGCTATGCTTCAGTGCCTTCTGCCTGATGGTAAAACTTCCACTCCCTTAGTCATTTCATCCCTATTAGTTAGGATTAAGTCCAGTACAGCTGACTCTCTAGTACTGACTCCAATTTTTGGGTGACAAAATTATCAGCTGGGCATGTCAGAAATCTGTCTGACCTCACTGCAGAATTTGTTTCCCAGCTGCATTGTATGCATTGCATTTAATACATTGAAGATTTTTCAATTAAGATCATATCTCTTGGTTTCAGTGAGACAAACATTAAAATAGTTCCCAAGCAGCTATGGTTTCTACTATTTGTTCCAGTTGTAGACTATTGATTTGATAAATGTGGAGGGTAAGATTTTAATAATTATCTTAGCCCATATATTATAATTTGCTCTTTTAATTATTTTGTACCCAAATGAAGCTGTTTTATTAGCAAAGTTCTAATAATATTATATTTTAACTGAATTAACAGTATTAACTCAAAGCAGAAGCCTGCGGTTTATTCCTTTGAATACTAGGGAGAATTTTGGTACAATATACTCAGAGGTGGTATTTAGCAGGTTCTGACCAGTTCTGGAGAACCGGTAGCGGAAATTTTGAGTAGTTCAGAGAACCGGCAAATACCACTTCTGACTGGAGATTTTACGGTATCCTTCCCCTGCCATGCCCACCAAGCCACACCCACAGAACCGATAGTAAAAAAAAATCAATCCCACCACTTACCTGAATGTTTCTATGGTGGGTGCTGATTATTATGGGATTCTCCAAAATTTCATAGCTCTAGGACAGTGGCTCTCAACCTTTTGAGCTCCAGAGAGGTTTTTCTGTGGACAGGTTTTGTGTGCTACCTGCATCCCACAGATGGAGCTTTACTTCTTTGTGTGGCCCAGTTTCTTGCATGCTCTAGGGCATGGGTGTCAAACTTGTGGCGTCATGCTGCTGTCACATGGTGTTTCATGATTTTTTTTCCATTTGCGGAGCTGGGGTGGGCATGGCCTGCACATGACACATCTGGCCTGCGGGCCGCCAGTTTGACTCCTCTACTGTGGGATATGAAAATAGACATTTTTTGTAGATTCTGAATTACATAAGATCATTTGTTAAACTTGGTTAAAGTTCTTAGTCTGACGTTAGGATCTTTTGTGCTATGAGAAATTCAAAAAGCATTAACAGACACATAGCGGGGAAAGCAGAGTATAAAGTATTGCTATGCATGAATGACATATTTTATAGATTATGTACCTTTGCCATATTTTGCTAACATATAATTTTGGTATCCTGTGTCCAATTGCTACTCAAATTAGCAAATTGGACTTGGACAACATAGACTGTAATTTTAGATGGCCTTCTAATCCATCATTTAATCTGGAATAAGTATTTCTAAGCAACTTTCTCAAGTGGAGAGTTTGAATTTATCCCCAATTTTAAAAAGAAATAAAGACAATTTAGAAAAAAAAAGATCAAATAATCTTTCGAGTACTTCAAGTAACACAGTTATGATTCAGATGAATTTGATTTACACTCCAATAGGCCTTCCTGTTTTTAATCCTTTACATATTTTTTTCTTTTAAGATGGATTTCACAGGGTAAATTGCAATTACCTGCTGGAAAAGATGGATTTAACTTTTATGCTTTCAGACTTACCAATGGCAGTTTTATTTTAGCTTCAGTTATTGTTTGGAACTTGATATTTAAGGTTTTCTTTGAGCCTATCTAGAAAGCTTTTATATGATCTTCTGACATTATGACGTGTATTACAGTAGTATCTTTTGTTTTGATTTAAGATGAGTTTAATACTTGATATAAATTGCAGTTTTTAGCTATTCAAAGCTTATACTACTTGATCATCCAAAGAAAGCTGATAAAGTGGCTTTCAAAACATCATAACTTTGCACCATTAGTTGTGATTGAACTGTTTTTATAAATGAAAGCTTTTGCAGAACTTAAAATTTAATTTATTTAAGACTGCTTTTTTCAGCTGAATCACTTGTTTGCTTGCTCTTGATGCCAATGTTGCCTCAGAAGTTCCACAAATGTTAGAGGCTTTGGAGGAATCTGGATAGCTTCTAAAACAGTAATCTGCTTTTATGAGCTGGAAGAAGTTTATAAAATTGGCATTAACTTTTTATGTGTGTTTTTAAATTACAAGATTGAAAATGTTATTTTTTATAAAGGAGCAGGTCACTTTAAGGAATGTGAAATAATTTCCTTTGATATTAAAATGAGATCAGTACTACACAGAAAATCTGTTTTGAGTATACTGGTTTCCTCAGATGAAATTTATTTAAAGTTGGGTATTATTGGCTTGCTGCTGGATATGCAGCTTTCTACAAGATTGCAAGATTATATTAATGAAATTTTACAATAAAGTAGAATTAGCTCATCTGGTCATGTTTCCTGTCTGGTCTTTCGGGGAAAGCTGACATCAAGCTTACAAGGCTGATACTACAAATCCCCCACAATTCTTTTACAGCTTGATAAGTTAGGGAGGTTCATTGCTGAGTTTCTTTCTCCAACCTTTTGGTTAGGGCAGGAATCTTCCTATCATCCCAGACAAATGGCCATTTTCTGCTGGAAAACCTACCACAGCACCCATATGATGTTCAAGAAATTATTAAAGACCTAGCTATGCTCCCAACTCTTGGGCCAAGCAAAAGTTGAGTTCATATTGCATGGATTTTCTTTAGCAATAAGTTGTTTGTTGGGCTGTTCATAGTTATTTTTGTGGGTTTTTTTTTACCGGTTGTAATCTGCCCAGCTCAATTGGGTAGAAGTTTATCCTTATACTTATTATCTTGTAAGCAATTGACAAATCAAAATAATAAAATAAATAAAATAAGTCAGGTGGGCTATAAATTGTATCAGTCCACCAATCAACCAGTTAAGACAGGAAGTTTCAGTGCTTAATAGCTCTCACTTAAAAACTTACATTTGGATTTCCCTCAGTAAGCTGTCATCCGATGGCTCTCTTCCTATCTTTGGATGCAATGAAGAATAAATTCATAACCTCATCCTTCTTACATTTCCTCAAGTGTTTGAAAAGTGCTACCATGCTTTTCCTTAACCTAGTTTTCTTTAGGCTAAACCTTTTCCTAGTTTTCTTTAGGCTAAACTTTGCCAGTCTCTTGAACCAGTATTTATTGGATTTAGCCTCCAACACACACACACACACACACACACACACCATACCATCATTGGTTGTCCTTCTCTTCATTCTTTCCAATTCCTCAATATTCTTGAAGAACAGTTATGATTGCCATATTCCTGAACTTGGAATCTATCAAGACATGATAGACAAGATAGCATTTCATGTTTGCTAATTAGATAAATATTATCTAACATTGGAAAGATAAACTAATCTGTTTTTCTTTGGGCTGGGCAGGTATGCTTCTGTGTTAATTTGGTAAATTTGTGTAGGTAAGATTTTATTTTTATGTTATTTAGTTTAATACCTTTTATGATGCTATTTATAGGTGATAACCTGTAAAAGCCTGTGGATGAGCATGATGTGGATCAGTAGCGGGTTCCTACATTGGTCGCTACCAGTTCGGTGGGTGATTGCACGTGTGCACATGCCCCTAATGCGCCAATCAGCTGAGAGGATAAAGAAACAAAAAGCTAGGAGTGACCCTCCCACCCTCCAACCCATCCATGCGCCCGTTGCTTCTTTTATCCTCTCAACTGATCATCAAAGGAATCAGTTTGGCCGAACAGGTTTTTTATGACTGGTTCAGCTGAACCAATAGTTATTTTTACTACCAGTTTGGCTGAACCGGTGATGTGGATGGTCACAGGGAGGCATCAGGTATGTATGTTAGAGCAGATTCTCAACACTGGCAAATTTAAGATGTGTGGAATTCAGCTCCCAGAATTGGAATTTGAAGTCTAAACAAAGCTGTCAAGTTTGAGAAATACTGACTTAGAGTCTAAATATTGTTATTTTACAAATCAAATCTGTTTTTCTTCCTAGATATCTCAGAGAAGGCAATATATTCTCTAGTTGTTCTTTAAGAAACAATTTAATTTTCTCCTGTTGAATGCAAGGAGCTACCACTAGTATTTAAGACCCATAATTCTGCATATGATTGTTTTTTTAAATGTAACCATCTCCTTTTAATTAATTACAAAAGTATTCTCGCCAGTGCTGATCCTCATCTGTTTCCTTGATTATTCACTCAGCTGAAAATCAAATAAAACTACTTGACTTTAGTTTCCAAATATGTCAGTTTAAATATATTTCTTGAAGTAAAACTTTCTATCTCCTTTTATTACTTGGAAAAAATTTTCAAAGCACCAAGATGTTCTCCTGAATTAGAGAGCTTTTGTGATATATATCCCTTTATATAGTGAAATTTTGTCCAGTTTGGGGTAAATGCCCCCTGCACTGAATTAATATTAAATATTCTTGTTAGGTATAGGGCTAACTGGTTTTATGGAAATCAACGAACATTAGTCCCAACAGTACTTTTTCAAGAGGCAACTGACTTTCTGATTTTTCTTTGAAAGCTCTTGTATAAGAAGTGAAATGTCTTCAAAGAAAAATCAGAAAAATCCAGTTGCCTCTTGAAAAAGCACCATTCGGACAGCCATGATCTGGATGACTGAGAATCTCCATAGACAATGAAAATTAGATTTCCTCTTATAAAATCATCCCATCCTATCTTTTCTAGCCTGTTTTGGAAGTTTGGAGATACCAGACAATGTTGTAGGAGGCTGCTGTTACACATCAGTTGGCAAAATAGTTCAAGTAGATATTTTTTTTCTTCCATTGCAGCTATCTCAGCTAATAGTTGGTGTTCAGGATAAGAAGTGATGCCATTAGAATTTGATATCAAGCAACTATAAATAAGACCATATTCCATTGTAAGTTACATTAGAAGTATATCCCATTGAATTCAGATAATCTGTAAAGATAGTTTGCTAAAATTGAAGATGTCCCTCATTAAGTGTTCCTGATCAACAGCCATACTTCTAAATATTCAATTTCATAGTTTCTCCATTCCATCCTCTCTCAACCCTTTATCTTTCTTGTGCTCTTCTCACTAGCTATTGTTCTTGTGCTGTCTACCAGATGGCAGCACCAGTAACTTGGTATTTTCAACACTAACAACACTTTGTATTTTCACACTAGCACAAGAACTGTCAAAAAGGGAGGAAGGAAGAATAATCTGTAGGACCTGGAACCGTCAACCAATAGTTCTATCCTAGAATACCATTGCTTATGGTAGGGCACTATTTAGCTCTTCGGTATTTGCAGATAGAGACAATTGCATTTTGCTTGTCATCTCAGCCACTCAGCGAGACTGAAGTTGGAAGTCACATGTAAATAGATGGGCTGGAAATAGATGCCTATATCATTAATCTTTCATTAGACTCAATCTTGAAATTACCCAAAGATTTTACAAGGACTTTTCAAACTCTAATTTGGCCCTTGGCCTTTAAACAAAATGAAACGTATTGATTGATGTTCTGGCCATGATGCAAATGTACCCAAAAGCTCTGAATCAGTTTTATTGGTTTAAATGCACTTTCTTACAGCTGATAAAGCAAGCTACTAAAAGGGAAAGCTGATATAAAACCCAACTGGAAGATTAATTCTGTGTTAATTATAGCAAACAAACCCAGTTTTGAGATTTTGTCCTTAATGATATGGAAATATACTAATTTCTGAGAATTTTGAGAACTCAAATGTTCAGAGGTATAAGCTCTAGAATTTTTTTTTTCAGGTATCCTATTTGTAAACTTGTGGGCACTCATGGATGTCAACTCTAAAAACTGACAATTTTTATATCCCAGTGAAAATGCGTGATTATTTTTTTCTTCTTGAGGGTAAGATACATTCATGTTCCAAGAGTTCAGAGTGGTTACTGATGCTTTAAAAATGATTATCATATCATCTTGTGTATGTCATGGAACTAAGGAGTGATGGGTCAATTTTTTAAAAAAAGATCTCTCATTGAAATCCCCAAACCTATTCCACTGAGGTAAGCCTTAAAAACTACATAAATAGTGAGAGATAGTGACTGAAAAATCAGATTACGTGCCTCTCAATTGTTCTGTGGGAAATCTGATAGAAGTCACCACATGGCTTTTCCTAGGGCTATCCAAAACTTTGATTGTATATGTTGATTTGAAGGTGAATCTGTCAAATTAACCAAGAAATTAACAGTGGCATTTTCTTTTACTTATTGGAGTAATACCAGTGATTGATTCTTGGCACGCTCTGGTTCATCAGTGATCTGGGTATATGCAGCATATGGTGGCAAATAATTCAGGTACCTTGAAAGTGTTGATTTACTAGACCAGTGATATTTTTTTTAAAACTATTTTTTTAAAAAAAAAACAAAACACAAACTAAGTTCAGAAAGGAAATGAAAGAGAGAGAACAGAAAGTGCAAGAGAAGTAAAAAAGGGGAAGAAAAAGGAAAAAAATAAATAAAAAAAATTCAATCTTTATTATGGCAATAGAGAAATATAAGAAATAAACATTAAAATAAAGAAAAACAACACGGCATATGGTTACAATTAACCATAATAGTGAATTGAATTAAGAAAAAAAAGAAAAAAAATTGGTAAATTGCAATCTTCATTACAACAGGTATGAACAAACCCAGGAATTCTTTACATTTTATAAGACTACAAGCAAGTACCTCTTTTTCCCATAATCCACTCTTATCCATACACAATCCATAAATCATTTAACATTTCAATCCTGGAATCAAAAATCCATACAGGGTTCCCAAAATTTTATGGAAATTATTTTAACCTTTGAAACAAACTTTTGTCTAGTTCCTTTTGCTTCTAGTAATCTTGATTTTTAAAATTCATTCAAATGTTGTCATAGGATTTGGTAGCATAGCAGCAATGTGTCTCCTTAAAGGAACCACATCCATTTCGAGGCTCATAAAGTAACCTGGAAAAAGCATGGCTGATTAAAGCAGTTGTACATTCTTGTGCATTCCTAAACATAACTTCCAAATAACTTTTAAAGATACACAACCCAATCACCAAAACATCTACATTGACTCTTAATATTAGACCAATAGCCTGTGAGATATATCTTCACTCAATAGTAAGTGATCTTACTACATCTACCTAGAGTACAATTGCCCTAAGAAAATAGTTTAATGTGTAGTTCATTTAAATCAGAGTGGTTTGAGAAAGGGATGCTTATCTTGTGTTATGCAAAATGCAAAACTAATGTCAATCACAGAGACTTTGGCTCAAATGATTGAGCAACTGTTGTTTTCAAGATGACCATCTGAAAAGATGCTGGTTACCTTGGACAAAACCTTGTAAAGGCTAAGTAGATATGAGCGATATAGATCTGCATACGATTCAGATAATGGAGAATGGCTTTACTAATTATACCTTTACCATTTCATTTCAAGTTCGTCATCTAACAATTTGGCACAATTAAATTAATGGATATAGCAGTTTGTGGGATGTATATTGCAGCTGTGTTATTCATCAGTTTTAGGTTAAGGTTAGGGTTAAAAACTGATTTTGCCACATTGACATTCTAATTTGATATTTCCTGTGGGTTCTCTTTTCCTAGATTGACCTTTAGTATTAAACAAGGGTTTGGAAATGCTCTCTGAGCTTGGTTGTTTGCTGGTGGATATTTTATGACATCAACTGGGTGACATCATCTTCTACAAGCAAATACCAAGCTCAGAGAGTACCAACAACTTCACAGTTCGACCTTTTTAAGCTACATGTATTCTTTTCTGTTGAATGTGAATAGTCTTAAATTTCCTTTCATGTGAACAAGAGAAGAACAGGACAACATGAGCAAGAATTATGGAGCAATTTATTTAATAATGGACTACATTTAGATTTATTGTTCACAACTGGGTAGAGTAGAAGCAATTAACTTGTTATTACTGTTTAATGCAAAGATATGTAGACCATGGACATAGCTTTTATTATTTTATCAGATATTCTAAGAGAGAAAAGGGCATAAAATACTAGTAGGCTTGAGGTAAAGTTAAACATAACCAGTGCAATAATCCAATAGACTAGGGCAACTTCAATAAACTGAAATAATTTTAAAAAATAATTGAATATGGAGGGTCAATACTTGTTTACTCTTCTTTATTACTGAGACCTAGGACAGATCTATCAATTCAGCAATGCTGTTTACTTCTAGTTGGATCTGATGGATCCAAAGACATCCAGACCCTTGTTTTTCTCAGTCCTAGTCCTACATGTTAAACAAAACCTGAATATATATTTATATTTTTTTGTTATCTATCTAGAATGTATAAAGATGATGAAAGGAACAAGATCAAATTTTTTTCCAAAGATATATTTAATATATGGAGACCACCAGTCTTAATGGCTTGAAGAAAAATTCTGGGGCTTTGTTTTCCACTTATATTTTGGAGAAGATACAGGGAGATTTAAAACTACTTCATTTGATGATCAATTGCTTCACAGTTTCAGGAACAATTAGAGAGACTTAAAAAGGGGTTACCTGAATCCATGAAGGAATTTCCTCTATTAGGTAGCCGTGTATATATTACCACAATGTCAGAAATAATGAGACAAAACTGCTGTGTGGGTTTCTAATAGATTCCAATTTGCAAACCTGGGATCATATCCAGCACAGCTCTTTTCATATTCTGCACTGCATTTAAACTTCACTGACCTCTCACATTTTGTTTGCTTGTTCATTTGTGGGTTGAAGCGGATTCTGTGGCAGTTGGCATTCCCAACCCTTTAAAATGTGACTTCTGGGGGATGGGGATACAGTTAGCAAGTGTTTTAGTTACCATTTTTTAAGCAAACCTAGTTATACATACTTCTCCAGCCTGGATTCCCAAAATGCACTTTAGCTCTGTTCCCCTGCTTCGCCACGAAACTATGCAATTGGGCTTAGTTTTGGGGGATAAAAATAAGGGGAAAAATTGTGCCTCTGCCTACCAGCATCCATCGGTATTCATCTGGTTAGCGTCCTGTCAGTGTGTGAGAGAGTTGAGGGCTGTTTGGAAACTGAAGTAGTATTTGTGTGAGCAAGGAGGAGACAGCAAGGAGCCTCGGTGTGGCTTAACTCAACTGTTCTGTACTAACGCTGGTTGCTGCTGTGAAACTAAAACTAAAACTGAAACTCCTCTCCTTTCCTTGTGTTTGCATTTGGAACGGATTTCTTTTGAGGTGGGGAAAGAAAGTAGAACTCCTTAGCATCAGACCGTGTTAATAATAATATAGAAAATACAAATGCTCTGATGGTCATTTCAAAAAATCCTTTCTTGGGATTTTTAGAAGCCAAGAGGAACATACATGCCAAATTTCAAGTTTGTAAGCTTTACGGTTCTGGAGATTTTGTGATGATGCATGACTGGTATTTCGCTTTCATATACTGTATATAGATTGCCCATTGAAGAAGATTTGGAAACATTAGCTATACAAAACATGACCAGTATTCTTATAGAGACTAGCAAGCTACAGACATCACATTTATATGCACTGCTTTCTTAGTAGTGACTCTGAAGGCAATTTAATTTTGTTTGTGTAAATCTGTCTGAGTATTAAAATAATCCTCCGAGGCTTTAATTGCTGATTAAAACATTGCATCCTACAAGACTGATAGAGGATAAAGATTGGGCTTTTTCAGGGCTGACCCTTTTTTTCTGTGGAAGTCCCCTTTGAAAATTATGGGGTAGACTCGAATCTGTATAACAGAAGAGTGGTTTCAGGGTTTTTAAAAACTGATTTATTGACTTTATGTTGTTTTGTTGTTTCTATTGCACATTGGATTTTTTTTTAACTACTTCACTCTTGAATTAGTTCACAATTTGTTTACTGTTTTATGATACAGATACTGAATTTTTATTTTTGCCTTCATTAAATTTGGGCAGACCATATGTTACAAAGGGTTGTTGTTTTTTTACAAGCCTCGAAGAATAAAAGAATAGTGTAATATTTTATACTTCCAGCAATTCATGAAAAGAACAAAAACAAACAAGCCCTGGAAATTGTTATTCTTTCCACAGTAATAGATGGAAAGCACCTGGCTTTCCTATTCAAGAGTATAATCATAACACTTACGATCTCCAAAAATGTCCCTTATGCTTTCTTCTAACTCTCGAAGATGGACCTCTGAAAAATGGCTTTTTAAAATCAATATTCTATGGATGCCCCCCCCCTTTTTTATTTAACTGGTGATCCATCAGAAGCATTAACTTCAGGAAGAATATCAAAATATGAGCATCAGCTTTGGCAAGGGTTAATCAAAAGGATTTTCTTGTTTTCTTGGCACAATTCACCTCACAGTTTTGCAACTTTCTTTGAGAATAGCCTACTTTCAGTAATGAGTTTAAAATGTAAATTATACCTAGGAAAGAAATACGCCAACACCATGTTGGACTCCCCCCCCCCCCCGCCTTTACGCAACCTAAAATTTGCAAAGATCACACTCCAGGCCGTGGAAATGTTGTGAAATAGCAAGGTGTCTCTCTGTGTGTGTGTATATGTGCGCGCGCATGCAGAAGGTTTTAACAGCAGTTACAGTAGTTTTCCTAACTCAATTATTTGAGACTGGAAGCATCTCTCTAAATAATTTAGAGCTATTGATTTAAATTTCAGGGGAATCTTATTTTCTTTACTTACAAAATTTCAAAAGTATTAGGAAATATATTGGTGATGTGATTTCTTTTCCTCGGGGCATCTTAAAGTAAAATTAGTGCATGAAAATGCAGTCGTATTTTGCCTAACCAACTAGAGAGTAGCTAAGTGGGAATATTTCATACAGCTTTTATACAGTGGTGCGCCTGTTCAAGCATTATACGCTAATTGTTTATATTGAAGACAACATGCATACAAATGTATGTACAAAGCCCTTTTTTCACACAGACATTTTTGCTGAATCTGTTAATATCTGCAGGATATTAACCAATTCAATTTGTGAGGTATCTGTGGGTGAATGGGTGTATTAGAGCAGGATTATCATGCAGTGACCAATCAATTTTAAAACACAATGTTTTCTTCTTGATTATATGTGATAGGGGGTCTCCTGTATAGGAGGAAATAGCCAAGGTCAGGAATTGAACTCAAGCTTAGTAATTTAAATTCACAGTATATGAATTTAAATGGCTTACAGCCTAATTAATAACTTTTCCCAGTATGAATTTGTTATATTATTAAGATCTTCCAGATGTGCATTTTTTAAAAGTTGCCCTTGCTCTCAAAAGCTAGCCATTCTGGGCCATAGAGAGAGCCTGCGTCATCTCTGAAGACTATCTTCCTCATTTTTCTGTAATGATACATCCCCAATGGCCACATCCCTAGCATTGACGAACCATTTGCTACAAACAACTGTTTAAGTTTCTCAAATGTTGTCTGACAAGCCCAGCCAGCTTCTGAAATGGACTTTGGAATGTCAGGTAGCATTCAAGAATGGCGGTATTGAATTTTTCTTGTTGCTGTTTGGGGGAATATTTTGATTTTAAAATTTAAAATTCCAGCTATGTAGAATGCCCAACACAGTCTTTTTCCTTACCCTTAGATGCACGGGCTGTTTTGAAACCTACTTGTTCTTGTGTCCTTTTCTCAAGTTATTTCTTGCAAATTCACTGGATCCTCCGGTCATCTTTGCTCATATAGCTTTTCCACCTGCTATTTTCAATCTTAATTTTGTAGAGAAGTTCTTGGTGATGAGAGAGATCTTCCTTCAAAAAAGTTCAACAGGAGACATCCTGAAATGTTTTCTTTGAATGGCTAGGAAGAGGGACATCCCAGTCAGCCAAATGGTGTCAAATGGCATCCAACCTCTTAGACATTCGGCATAATTATACTTGAAAGAATGTAACTTGCATGTGTATATGGCATATTCACAGTCCTAATTTAATTTTCTAATGAAATCTCAGTAAGTACTGTACATGAGTGCAGTTTCTTCATGAACAACTCATAATGTGTCTTGTTTCAGGGTTCTAATTATGAGCTTTAGCTGCTTGATGTTCTACTCATGCCTTTGCAAAGGACAATTATTTCTCGGTCCATCATTTACTCTAATTCAGGAAATAGGACATGGTAGCATGCAATGCAGTGCTTATGACTCACTCAAAATGTCTGTCAACCTAGGCAAATCAGAGTTCAAGGCTGAGCTTTGGGGCCTCATTTAAGAATTGATGATTCTATTGCTTTTTAAATGACGAAATCATGACACCCTTCTTTTTAAAACTCAAGAAATATGTATTTATCCTATCTAGAAAAGAGGAATTTAAATGTGTAAAAAGAGGCAAGTCTATATTGTGAGTAGAATTCCCCAATGTAGCATTCAATGCAGACATTTTTATGCATTTTCACTTAAGGGAACACATTTTTTTTCATCTTTTGACTAGACCTAGAGAAAAATCCATTTTTTTTGGTGTGATTTCTATTTTAAGCAATGAAAAAGAATAGGGTTAGTTTAATTAGAGAGAAGAATTGAAATAAATTTCCCATTAATTAGATGTAGGTGACTGTTAGTTTGCTGATAAACCAACTTATATTTTTCTTTCAGTAACCATTTAAATTATTTTTCTAAATATGGACGAAGGTAGCAAGAATTGAGACTATCCTTAAAAGTACAGAAGCTTGTATTCTGTATATTATAGGGATCTATTAAAATGGTGTGTATTTGCATTTGGGTATAACACAGCGATGGATAGGATGGGGAAGGGAAAGAAAAATGAAATGAAATGTAATATAATGTTTATAGGATGGCAGAAGACAATGCATCCAGCCATCCCATGAACTTCAGGATTGTGACAGAAGATCCATTTGGAAACACCTATATACTGCAAGGCTAGTAAATAGCATAGAGTTGATTCTAAAATCAATGCTCCAGCTCTAATATTTTAAAAATATTTATAGAGTTATCAAATAGGAATCTAAAGAGTGAAGTGTGCCAATAAGTCTTTATCTCATTATGCCTAAAAACCACTGGGGTTATATCCCATGGAGAACAACTTTAAAGGTAATATCAACCACTAGCCTTCAAGGAATCTACACAGAAACGGGGACAGTTTTCAAGGAAAAAGCTTACTATAAGGGCCTACTCTGATCGGAAGAGGTAGTTTTGTAAATACCTGGGGGCCAAGCCATAGAAGCCTTACTTATAGTTAAAAACAGCACTTTGAACTGTAGAGAAATTTAATTACTGTCAACATAGTAAATACAACATAGGTTTTATATATTCTTGGTGACTATTATCCATCAGCGAGCAAACCATATTCTTTACTAATTGCAATTTCCCAGTAACTTTCACAGGCAATTCCTTGCACAGCATAATGTAGTCATCTGCATGGGTAGAATTATGGACATGAGCTATTACAGTGAAATCTTCATACCCCCAGATGAAGCCACAACTTAGTGTACCAGTTGAAACTGAGCAAAGACCTTCTTGTTTACTACCTCCACCTGCCTGATTAATAGTAGCTAAACAGTAGTTTAATAACTAACACAGCACCCATTGAAGGCATACTCCTTCAATGGTGGTGCCTTTAGTCAAGAAACAGACTGAGAATCATGATGGATCCACAGTAACATTGTCTTGATAGTATTCAGTATTGGCTTTTTCATGCCATCCAGTTCTTCACAGCTTCCCGGTAGTGAGAGAAATCTTTCACAAAAGCAGTGCTTCAACTTGGAGGGGCAGTCTTCAGCTGTCTTACCTTCACCATACTCATGACATTGTACCTCAATTTTAGATGTAGATTCAAGTAGATGTTGTGATTCGCCAGCAGCCGGTGCAGAAGGCAGTGGAATCGGACAGTGGGGAAGAACGGGGACCAGTTTGGGAATCTGGAGAGGACTCGGACGAGGGTTCTGCGTCCAATGCAGAGATGGGGCCAAGACCATCTGGGAGTGGAGTGCTAACTCTGGAGCCTCTGGAGTCTGGCAGCAGCAAGGCCGAGGAACAAGGGGAGCCTGTTCCCAGTGTGCATGTGGCAGAGCTGCTAGAAGGCAAGAGCAGCTGAGATTAAAGGGGCAACTTGGGAGTAAGGCTTGGAGGTGATTGCCCCTCCCATAAGGTATAAAGGACAGGCAAAGATGAAGAAACCTTTGTGGGAAGCAAAGTCATTTATTCTGTCCGAATTAATCCTTGAAGCTCTGTGTGGACTTTGTACTTCGACTGGTTTTGTATAATTCATTTGGCACTCTAGTTGTTGGCAGCAATTCAAAGGAAAGAGGTGGGTGCTTATCTCAAAGGGACTGTTTGGGACTCATTACCGGCTGGGAATGAATATAATTCCCAGTGTTGAAATAAAACAAGAGTTGTTTTAAAGAAGCATGTGCTTAATTACAATCTCAGGAAGCCTTGGTCAGAACAGTAGATGTTGAACACTAGTGCAGGGAAAGAATAAAACTGGTCGGGGTTACTATAGGTTAACAAGATTGGAAACGAGGAGTTGAACTGGATTGAGGCAAGAGAATTGTTCCTTTTTTAAAAAAAAATGTATGTGGTAATTGTATTAAAATGCATATTGTTTATATGCACTTATACCTGCATTTGGAAGTCATGTATATTGTAGCAAACATATTCAACATGCTTACGTCAAACTTTATCATAAAAATCGCATGAAATTTAACTTGGGAATGGCAAACACAAAAATGAAGTTATTTTATCTCATTTCTGAGAAAATTGAGTATTAAAATGCTTCTGGGCGTTTACCATATTTTTCACACTATAAAATGCACCTGACCACTATAAAGATGCACCTAGGTTTAGAGAAGGAAAACAAGAAATAATAATAATAATAATCAGGCGGAGCCTGAGAGGACCACAGATAGGTGTCCTCTCGTGTTTCAGCTCTGCCTATTGATTCCTGTACTGCGGAAAAGAGACAGAAGAGGAGGACTATGGCAAAGACAGAAGAAGTGGGACTCAGCACTGTAAAAGGACCCTGCCACTGTGGCCCGGCTGCTATTCACCAAAGGACTGGCACTGACGCACAGACATTTCCACCCACTTTTTTTGGGAAAAATATGCGTCTTATGGAGTAAAAAATATGGTAATCATTGTGTCATAAGATAGAAGTATTATCAGTATCCCTCTTCTTCACATAACTGTAATAGAGATACAATTCTTTGGCATCTCATCTCTTTTTAGACCTGATGATAAAACCAGGTCAATTAAAATACATTTGCATTTCTTTCTTTAAAAAAAAAAAAGAGTTGCTTTTGTAGACCATGAAACATTTCTGTTGCTGATGGTGACAATCCTTTTATCAGGTTGATGACAATAAAGAGTGCATATTGGATTTAAAAAGGAAGTTATATTAAAGCACGTGGACATTGGATAGATTTAAAACCTGCTTCCTTTCAAACGTGCCACAAGTTTTTAGAGCAAATATTTGAAATTCCGGGTTTCTCTTGCAAATATTAAATACAGTAAAAATCTATCACAATTCTCTGGATGTACCAGTAGGTGCTTAGGTAATCACAAAATGGCAGCATTTGCCAACTGATGGGGATAATGGGGGACTGAAAATGCAAGAAATATTTAATAATAATAATAATAATAATAATAATAATAATATAATCTTGTATCAACCATCAGTGCCAGTAAATAATATTTGTGATACATTTTTAAATGTTCAGTTGACTGAGTTTCATGTTTATTGAATAAAAGTTTATAATAATAATTCCATCTAGGCCAAAACTGCTGGTGGAAGAAAGCAAACATCAGAAAAAAAAGGGTAAAATAAGCTATCCGCGGCATTCTTGTTGGTCACAAGAGGAACATCTAAACCATAATGCTTAGCTGTTGATGCTGTATTAGCATTGTTAGCATTACTATTAGTACTGATTTTAATGCAAAAAAAAAAAAAGATTCAGGACTGAGTAATAACAGGTAAATTGATGTTTGTATACATAGTTTCTCTCGTGCCTTGTGAGCTTCTAGAAGTAATAACACAGCGCTGTTGTCATGATTTATTTATAATGGAATCCTTTTCTGCCTAGTGGAACATTTCAGGGCCTGTCTATACCCCACCCCTCCCCATTCTTAGAGACACCTGTCAACAATGCTGAAAAAGCACCTCTGTTTACGAAGGCTGCGTGTTGCCATTGTACCGACAGAGGTCGCTAAACTACTACATGGAGGGAGATATGGTACCTGGTTAGGCTTTGGTGAAAATGAAGCTTCTGTATTACAGTAGCTTAAAAGGCCTCCCCATCACTTCATCTAACAGATTAATCTGATTCAATAATGGGGAAATAGCATGAAGAGATGGACATACGTTTTGGGAAAATGGTTCTTTCAAGAAAAGTTAGCAGCAGACCCAGTCGTATTTCACTGCAGATTTAAGTCAAAATTGTACACAGGATTAACATTCGAAATCAATTATGTTAAACATTTGATTCCAATTGTGAGAAGTAAAATACTTTGGGCGGATACAGATATTTTTATGCACATAGTAACTGATACTTTATCTAAACTAGACCTTCAAGGAATAGTTATATGATGGAGAATGTTAGCCAAAAGATGTTGACTGGCTAGCAATGTGATATGATTTGATGGTTCGTGGCTTAGTGAACAAAACCAGGCACAAAATTGTGTGTGGTTTAGCATCATGGCCCACCTAGTGGGTGGGTTAGGAGTCAAGGTGCAGATTAACAGCACTCATATGTGCCACAGTGTCTTTGTGATAATAATTCCCACTGCTTAATCTATGCTATTTGTGTGGTGATATTGAAGCACAGCCCCAATGTACTGGATATTTATGCTTAACCTAATATATGAAGCAAGCCGTTGGATTAGTACAATGCTAAGTAACATGAACATTAATAAGTGAAATGAACATTTTTAAAGAAACAACATATGATATCTAAGATATAAGCAAAACTATTTGGCTTTTATTGCTAGGTTAGTGTCAGCCAGGTGGGGTAGTCCCAACAGGAAGCATGACTAGATGTTCTAAATCTGCTTTATTGTAAGATGACATTAACAGAAGTCTGAAAGTACATCCTCCCCTCACTTTGCCTTTACAGTCCAAGAGATTAAGGAGGGTTTCTTTTGAGATGTCTGCCGTGCCACCAATCCTTTTTTCTAGTACACAGTATTGGATTCCATCTCACTGTCAGACAGGTACGCATGGATAACATTCTAAGTTATAAATAGTATTTTCCTATTCCCAAAGGTCTCTGCATTCCCTTTTATCAGGTAAAGTTTATTGACCAGGACAGTCCATGATCTTCATTTTTCCCATCTCTCCCAACTTTAAAGCTTCAATAGGACACAGTTTAAAACTGTGTTTGTCTGACATACTGTAAATAACCAAGAATATGTCGCCTAATATTTTCAGCAAACCTAAAGTCATGTGTACTTGGCTGCAGTTGCCATGAAACCCGCTAAATTGGTTTAACTATTTTCATCTTAACTTTAATTTTCTGACAGTGAGAACAATCAACCAATGGAACAGCCTGCCTTCAGAAGTTATGGGAGCTTCATCACTGGAAGTTTTCAAGAAGAGACTGGACTGTCATCTGTCAGAAATGGTGTAGGGTCTCCCGCTTGGGTGGGGGATTGTAGGATGACTTACAAGGTCCCTTCCAACTCTGTTAATCTGTTATTCTATTAACCACTTGTGTCATGCAAACATAACATTGCAGTTTTAACTCTGCCCATCCTTAATGTATTTTGCAGAATTTAAACATGATGCTGGGATGCTGCGCAGGTACAGGGCAATTGGAGAGTTCTCAAGAAGAAGATAGAAGAGTGAAGAAGATTCAAAGTGGTAAGAAGAAGGTGGTAAAATGTAGAAAAATATTGAAAAGAGATGATTTGGATTCTCCTCATGTTCATTTGTAGAAAGCCAAACAAAGCAAACATGAAAATAAACGGATCAAATGGGACAAAGACAATGAGGCACAGTGAAGAACAGAGGTGGTTGGAATTTTGGAGCTGAAGTCCACAAATCTTAAAGTTGCCAAGGTTGGACATCCCTGGGTTGAAAGAAATGTTTTGTAGTCCAAGTAGACTGGAATTGTGCCTAGACCAAAGTCACTCTAATGGATTTGAGTTTATTCATCTCCGCTTTTTAAGGCACAATAGTCCTAATCTCTGTTTTAAGGATTAGATTAACAATTTTTGGTTTGCTCTTGTGTACAAATAGTTAATGCTGGGGTGCAATTAATTAAACCGATTTGGCAGGTTTCATGACACACACTGAAACTGCAACCAATAAAGAGCCTCACAGGCCCAATGGAAGATACCTTTGTTTAAAAAAATGAACAAAGGAACTTCACTGCATATCCACAAGTACAACAGATGCTACCTAAGAGACTTGTTTGGGTCTTTTATTGAGGTTGAGAAGATGGGTATTAGAAGGATGCTCATGTTTTGAAAAATGGGAGTAACAATTATAGCTATCAATTTATACACATGGAGGTCAGTTCCTGTGCCAAATGACCTATTAGTGTAATTTAATACTGGCCTAGAAAAACTTAATGCAAGCTTTGCAACATTGGTTTTCTTTCTAACAGAGCCCCTGTGAGATTCAAGCTGCAGACTGTCCCAATTTTACCTAGGGCACCACATTCCTGTCTTTATGATTGATTGATAGAAAGATCAGAGATGGATAATGAAGAAACTTGTTCAGATGAAAGGAGGAAACAGCAAAATAATAATAATAATAATAATAATAATAATAATAATAATAATAATAATAAT
>NW_020769374.1:4416832-4429612 GCF_900518735.1 Pseudonaja textilis | reverse complement strand
CCCCCCGCAGCGTTTCTTTTTAAAAAGTCACCAGCAACGTTGGACCCGAAATCAAAAGGGCGGCCAAGCCCAGATTTGGGAATTAATGGATGGGGCTGTACAAACTGACCGCGAGGAACGTCTAAGTCCCTCCCTCCCTCCGGGGTTTTTCTGGGTCAAGATCTGCCAGCCCTTCGGCCAAACGTCTTTCCAATTCTTCTTCTTCTTCCTTTTTTCTTTCCCCTTCATCATCCTCCGGGTGCAAAATATTCGCCCGCCAGACTCCGCTCCCCAAAACGCCCTCAACTCCCGGGTTTAGGATAACCGGGGGGGGGGGGGGGGGTACAAGGCAGCCCCCCCCCAACCCCCCGGCGAAGTTTTTTTTTTTTTAAAAAAAGGGGGAAATGAATGAACGGCTCCAGCCGATCGCTGGGATCCACCACCGCTCCTCGTCCACGGCTGACGCGGGAGGGGAAGAGGAAACCTCGTCACGCACCTCACACACGCACAAGACCCACACACAACCGCGCAAGCAACGCCACACACGGCCGGTGCCCCCCCCTCGCCAAGAGAGGCGCAAACGGCAAAACTCCGGAGAAATTGGGTTTACCTGGCTGGAGGATCTTCACCGGCAGGTGATCCATGCTGGTCGGGTTGCAAAGATGAGCCAGGGACCCAAATTTGGAGAGTAGCATCTTCCCAAGCGACACCACAAAAAGGTGGGGTGGTGGGGTGGGAAGGGAAAAAAAAGCACAACACCCCAACGACCACCACCCACAATAATCACGACGCAAAGGCTTCTTCTCAGTCCGCCGGGATGGGGGGGGGGGCGGCTCGCTGTTTGAGGGCAACGGGACGGGGCCGGCAGCGCAGCTCCTTCCCCCGGATCGCGGGAAAAAGCCTCGCTTTGGCAAAGCCTCTCTGCCCGCTTCGGCGTCCCCGGTCTCTCCCCTTCCTCCGCCGGGAACACACGCACACACGCACGCTCTCTTCTTTCGGGTCGAAAGGCAACTTGCAAGTCCGTGCAGCCCAGCAGAGAATCCCAGGGAAACGGATAGATGTCCTTAAAGGGACGGGGAGGAGAAGAAGAAGAAGAAAAAGGGGGAAAAAAAATTCCACACGCCAATCTTTATTTTAGGAAAAAGAAAAAAATGAAAAAAAATTAGGCAAAAAACGACGACGGATCGGGCTCTTTTCAAGCAGGCAACCCAGGCCCCCCCCCGGGTGTCTTCTTCGGTCGTGTCGCGCAAAGAAACCCCACGCGAGCAATCGATTAAATCCAGTCCGGGATGTAGCGCCGCAGTGAGGCGGTCGTGGTGGAGGAGCGGCGGCGGCGGCAGGAACAGCAGCAGCAGCAGCTCAGCCTCCGACTGACACCGCTCTCTTTCTGATCTCCGCTGCACGCAGCAGCGGCCTCTTAACTCTCAATATTTTGGTGGGGGAAGGAAGGGGAAAAAAAAAAAAAAAACAGACACGCATCTCCAAGTCTGTATCCCTCCGCCGGAGGGAATCGGCGGGTAGCGTCTTTCTCTCCCTCCCTCCGCCCTCCCATCGCTTCGAATAGGTCCGGAAAGACTCCGCCCCTCTCTCTTTTAAAGCTCCAAAGAGGGGACTGCGGAACCTCGCCCCATTGTAAATACGGCGGGTGGAGGCGAGGGACTATTTGCTTATAGTAAAGAGACGCGGCGAGTTACTGTCTGAAAAATTCTCATCACAGGATGATGCGGTGGAGGGAAAGGCGGGGGGGGGGGGGCGCGGGGAAGGAGCGAAAAAAAAAAAAAAACCCACGCGCGCGCGCACACACACTCACACAAACACACACACAGAGAAAAGGAAGGCTCTCTCTCTCTCATTTACATGCGTCGGAGCCAATGAGAGGGGCGGCTCTTTCAAATGAAAGCCTGGCTTCGGCCAATCAAGGGAAGGCGGATTTGGGTATGCATCAGTGGAACTTTGGGGTGGGGAGGGGGATCGGGGGGGGCGCTTACGAGCGAAGGGCGGGAATTCCTGGGCGCGCCTTGCTCGCGCGTCGCTAACCTGGCGGCGGTGGGGAAGGTCATTCTCAGCAGGGCTGAGCGCTGCGTCGGAAGCGGGAATTCGGGGGAGTCGCGGGGCGGGGGCGCAAGGCAGCCGCCATGATCGGCAGGCAGGAGAGGGCTTTCCCCTTCCCTCCTTGGTGAGGCGGTAAAGCCCCGCCGCCGAATGTCAATAAAACAGTAATAATCCCACCCCCACCACCCCAAAAAACGGCGCCATTTAGCAGCAGCCCCACCCCGTCAGCTCGCAAACCTGCAGCAATTTGGCGCCAAAGACCCTCAGAAATGCCGTTTTGGACGCCGTGTGACAAGAGCGGGGCATCCGAGAAGAAACTCGCACATGGTTCCCCCCCCCCCAATGAAGGGTTAATTAAAAGCTCCCTCAGATTAATAATATTTTTTAAAAAAAAATACGCAAGGAGCACCTTTCTACTCATTCTCTCGTAATCCAGAAGCGCTGTTTGATAGGATTTATAGTCCGGGAGGAGCGAAAAAAAAAAAATTCCGCACGGTAGTAGGGATGGGCTTTTTCCTAAGCGGCAGCCCACCCACCCGCCTTTTTTGGGGTTGCCACGGACACGCACACGCGTATTTCTTCCCTCCCGATTTGAAAGGATTTATAAGGAAGGAGTTCCGTCCTCGGTTGCCGCCACTTTTCCTGAGGCACCGCGGCTGCCCGGGGTTAATATAAAAAAACAAAAACAAACCAAAGCACGCCCTTATAAAACATTGCCCAGAGAAAAGCAACAGGACCCTCGCTCCCCGAGGGAATGCAGTCTAGCCTCCTTCATACCCGAAGCTGAACTTTTTTTTTTAATTTTTAAAAGGATGCTTTTATTTCGAGAGCGTATTGAATGTTGCCGAAGGACCCCCGCAGTTCCTTTAGACGGGAAACCTCAAGACCTTTCCCGCTTCCCCCCCCCCCCACCACCCCCGACCCCTCCTTCCCGAACAGCTTTTACCCCAAACAAACCCTTATTATTTTGTCTGGCACCGCTGGCCCTGGAAATCCACCCAGCGCCACCCACCCACAAAGACTCTCGGAGACATTGCACGCGCGCCGCAGTGTCTCACGTTTGAATTCTTGCTTGTACAGTACTTAAAAGGCGTCTCGTTGACACCGGGGTGGGGTGGGATGGAAGTGGGGGGGGGGGGGGGGGGGGGGCTGAGCCGGTGTAGCGACCCTTCTTGCCCACCGGGGGCGCCAAATCAACGAGGAATCCTCCGTTCCGAAAAGGGAATCCCGGCTCAGCCGCAGAACGGACGGATCTGCTGAGCCTTGCACGTTTGTAAGGAGCGCCGCATTGGAAGATCAATGGGGGTGGGGGGGTCGAGGATCGATAGACAGCTGGTAGGCAGATGAAAGAGAGATAGAGGGTAAACATATAGTAGATAGGTGAAGTGATACATACATAATAGCCGAGAAATGGATGCATAGATAGCGACAAATGATAGGAAGAGATAGATGAAAGGTAGAGGGTAAATGGGTGATAAGTGGATGGATGGATGGAAGGGAAAAAAAAAAAAGAGAGATAAGAGATAGTTACACGATAGAGATAAGTACAGGGGTGTCACAGAGCATGATCCAAAAAAGTCAAGGTCGTAACCATGGTGGAATAAAAGCACCAGTTGTTTTTCTGTCTTGCACACACACACACACACATATATACATACACACAAATGAGCGAAGCTTTGATAGCACTGTTGGGGCTGCCCATCTATATGACCACCACCTACAGACGCTTTTAGGTAAACAACAGACAAAAGATGCATTTTATATTATAAAAAGATATGTGAATAGATAGATACATACATGCACACCGAAAAAAGGGTGATTGTTGACAAAGAGGTGGTTAGGTGATAGAAAAATGAGGTTATAGAGCCGTGATGGCGAACCTATGGCACGCGTGCCAGAAGTGGCACGCAGAGCCATTTCTGCTGGCACACGAACCGTCGCCCCATAGCAGGTCTACTCTGCAGGTGCGTGCGCCACCCGCTGATCGTCAGGTAGCTGCTGGATATGTGTGGGGGTGGGGCGTGCATAGGAGACACGCGTGCATACGCAGAGACGCGTAGCACGTGTGTGGGGTCGCATGCGCAGAAATGCACAGCATGCATGGAGGATCGTGCGTGCATGCGCAGGGGGTGTGGCCCCCCGCGTGAATTGCCTTATGGGTGATGGTGCGCATGCGCACGTGTGCACGGGCACACACACACTTTTGGCACCCGAGGACGAAAAGGTTCGCCATCATTGGTATAGAGAGATGAGAGATGAACAGAAGATCAATAGACGTCTTTATAACCATTTACAGTTTTAAATGCATCTATGCTATCTTTTTTTTTTTGTATGTTAAAAAGAAGACGACAAAATTAATAACTTTCCTCTTAAGGAAATTACACTAACTATACCTTTCGGTTGCTTATTTGAAAACACTGAAATGACTCAATGGCCAAGCAACAAGTACATGCTAATAATATGTGGTTATCATAAATATGATATTAAGCATAGGATATTATTTCATAGTGTAAACTTGTATCCTTTTTTTTTTTTCAGGACATATAGTTCTTGTCAATTGTGCCTTTAACAGTGCAATGCCAATTTCTGGGAAAGTAATGGGAAACTGAAAACAACTGCAGTAGAATGAAAATCTGGAAAATAAACTGAATCTTTATAATTCCTGTACAAACAAGAAGAGGATTTGAGATTGTCAACAAGTGGTCCAAGTAGTTGCTCCTTGCAGGAGACCACAAGAAAGTTTGCAGCTCCGGGAGATGAGACAACAGCCATCTTTTAGCTGAAATCATGATTGGCACCTTCAAAAGGGCATTAGGTTTGCATAGTCTCTTTTCTATTCACTTTTGGAAATTGTTAATTGCTTTTCAGTTATCAGGGACTTTTGGATTGACAGGTTTTATAGCATCCTTCAGCCCTAAGCAAAAGAAATTTAAAACAGGTTTAAGAATCGTGATTGCACCTGATTTTACAGCCTTTTTACGGCAAACAAATGTAGTCATAAAGCAAACCCATCGTTTGGCATGGGGCAATACTTGCCAGAAACCAGAAATAAACACTGCTTTCCAGCAAAAACATAAATTGCAATCAAGTGATTGCAGGGTGCTGCAAGTGGCAAAAATGCAGTCATGTGACCATGGGAAAGGGCAGAACTTCAAAAGCGAGTTATAAAACCCAATTTTGGGGTTCGTCATATCTTTGAATGGTTGCTAAGCTGTCAATTGTAAGTTAAGGACTACCTGTATTGTATATTCTTATTTTTTCTTCCTTTTCCATTTTTATTTTTTTCCTGCACTTTCTATTTTTTCTTTTTATTCTCTTTGTAATATTTTAAATTGTAATTTTTAATAAAATTACTATGAAACAGTGAGATGTCAAAAATGCAACATGCGTATGTAGTGAAAAGAAACATTTTGCAATCACTAACTGATTTTTTTGTCCTATTGTGAGTCTGTGAGAGAACAATAACTTTACAAACACAGGATGGCTAATGTTTTGAAATATGGAATACAGTGCTCCCCAAATAGGAGAGGTGGTTCCTTATATCTGATGTAGCATCGTTCCAAATAATTTATCCAGTTCCTGAAACTTTAGGAGGGATAAGCAAAGAAAAGTCAGATGCAAACCCCAAAAGGAAAAGCAAAAAAGGTGTTTGGTTTTAGAATAGTTCTGCAATGTTTATTGAGATGCCTTTTGCTCTCAACTGTCACCTTATTTAACCTTTCGGTTTCACATGACTGTTGATGGCTCATTGGGCTTAACAGGGTGTGGATCTGGGGTTACACTATAATGCTTTAGTCCAAACAGGAGAAATGTGTTTTGTCAGTTGCATCTTTCACCATGCCAAGAAGGATATTAACCCAATATGTGATTTAACTTTTAGGTACCATGATGATGATAATGATGATGATGATGATGTTGAAGGTAATGAAAATAAATATGGTAAAGGAGGAATTACTGATACAATCACAGGTAGTTTGGCTGCCATCATCTGCTAAATGACATTACCAACTTGATTTTCTAGGACATGATTTTCGATTCCATGTCATTGTTTTGTTATAAAGTGTTAGCAGTTCATTAAAGTAAAAAAAGGAAGTGAGGAATCACAAATCCCATCTGATTCATTAGCCTGTTTCTCTCCTCATTTTTCTTCTGGTAACCATTCAGATTACTGGTTTCAGAAGTGCTGTATTATATATGTGGCTTGAGTCTTATGAGGGTCCACATGTTAGTGTTTGTTTTTTAAATCTCTCAGACTCCCCAAATCAAAAACAGTTATATCATCAGTGGGCTTCTGAGATGTGGAGAAAAAAAACCAGAAAAAAACCACACACTCCACCCCTGAAGTATGGCTTTTGTCCGGTGAGGTTCCCCACCTGTGCTTTAATACAGAGTTGCCCAGGGACACATTTATCATGGGTAAGGGTTGAATGTTGGAAAGTGCATGGGAATGCATCACACTTACAGATATGGCAGAGTGTAAAGAGAATTTGGAGGTTTGCTTTAGTTTTGAATGGTGACTTGTCTACTTTAGGGTTTACGCCTGTTCTCCTTTGCTTCCCACGCTGTCAGTTTGTAACAACCTTAATTGGAGAAGGCTCTGAGGTTGAAAAGAATGGTTGTGCCCATCTCTGCCCTGGAACTGCGTGTTAGGAGCCAAGATCATAAAAGGAAATGGTGTGCAGGAAAGATTTTAAGATACTGCCAAAAAAAAGAAAGTCTGGGGAAGATCCTTATTTCATCACAGGTAGAATAAACATTTTGTAATCCTCAGAGGCTTCTTTCACTGTATTTGCCAACATAAGATTGTTCTTGCATACTGAGAAATTATAAGACAGATAGGATTCAACCCTTAAAATAACCTTAGTTTTTAAGGAGACATGTATTTTACTCTTGCGGCACCCATTTGGTAATATTAAACCTTACTGATTCTCCTCAAAGTAAATTGTGCAGCCCTCATATACAAAAAGTTGATTTTTGTGATGAGAACTGGTGGATATTTCAAATTATTGGATTGGCTCAAAAAAAAATTTCCAATATTTTCTTATTTTAGGCCTGACACATCTGTGGTAACATCTGACTTAATTCTAAGCCAGCTTTGCCCATATACTTCAAATGTATTTCATAGATTGGTGGGTTAATGCAGGTAAGAAAGCAAAGTTATTATTGTAGTTTACAAACCTTATGTGGTCAGTTAGTGATAATTGGATAAAACTGTTTTTGCCTCACTATCAGGTGGAAGTGAGATTCTATAACACAAATTATATTTTCATAGTGTCTGCTGCACCTAATTTGCTGGTCTTTGTCCATTCCTGATAATGATTGTCATGAGTATTTTCCCTGTCTTGTTCGCATTTTCCCCTTTGCTGTTTAGTTTTTGTTCAGGGATATACTTTCATAACTGACTCACGCACAAAATACAGGTAGTCCTTGACTTACAACAGTCCATTTAGTGACCGTTGAAGTTACTACGGCACTGAAAAAAGTGTCTTATGACCATTTTTCACACTTATAACCATTGCTACATCCCTACAGTCATGTAATTAGAATTCAGATGGTTGGCAACTGATTCATATTTATGAGAATTGCGGTGTCCCAGAGTCATCTAATCACGTTTTGCGACCTTCTGACAAGCAAAGTCAATGTGGAAGCCACATTTGTTTAACAGTTGTGTCATTAACTTAACAACTGCTGTAATTCGCTTAACCACTGTGGCAAGAAAGACTGTAACATGGGGCAAAACTCACCTAACAAAATGTCTCACTTAGCAACACAAATTTTGGGGTCAATTGTAGTTGTAAGTCAAGGATTACCTGTAATGCATTGGAGATGTGCAGTTACATAAATTGAGCAACTAAATAAATAAATGCAAGTATCATGAGCTCAACAACCTTCTTATTAAGGAATGAGACAAGCAGCTATATGGAAGTTTACAGTACAGCAGCTAACCTTTTCTGGACCGAGTGCCCAAAGTGAGCGCATGTGGGTGCGGACACCAACCCCCCCCCCCAATGCAATGCACATGCCCCCCTCATGTGCGGCCCAACACCCTGCACATGTGCACACGGTGCCCCCGCATGCGCCCTGCCCCCTATGTGCGGCCTTCCCTCATATACCCCACCCTCCCCACACACACGTGCACCCCCTGCACATGCCCCACTCCTGCACATGCGTGGAAGAGATTGATGACCAGCTAGCCAGCGGGAGGCATGCATGCATGCACGGCGGAGCTGAACTGGGACAATGCGTGCCATAGGTTTGCCATCATCATGGCAGTATAGCATGGAACTCACACACTTGCTCCTGTTAAAGGAGGTTCCTTCTAATACAATCTTTCAGATAACTTATGTTAAAAAGCACAATTAGTCTAGGATCTTGTGACAAAATGTAAATGAACTGAAGCATCATAAACCCAAATGACCTAAACCAGCCTAAACCACGTGTGTTCAGAAAGCTACAGGGAAGCAAATATGACAAGAATCATTTCTTCAATTTTTAAAAAGTGATGTTTTCCCTGGATTTTCCCTGGATTGTAGACATAACAGATGTGACTGAAATTACTATGCAGATGTAAAGGCAGACTAGTAGAAATTTTTGTTTTAAACTTGCACAGTTTTATAATCTTATTGGCTGGGATGGAAATAACAAACAATTTTAGGTCTATGATACATATACTGTATCAACACTGTTAAAGAGAGAGATGCCACAGATCTAAAACTTAACATCATTGGAATTTGCATCTGCAAAGTTTAAGACAAAATTAGGTACATGATATATGTGGAGGGCAGGAGGTTAATCAAACCAGTATTTTTTCAAACTTAGCAGTGTTAAGTTATATGGACTTCAGCTCCTGAAGTTCTGGGAGTTGAAATCCACATATCTTAAAACTAACAAGTTTGAAAAATTCTGAACTAGAGTATAATCTTTCTTTGCACATAAATAGACTGTAATGTATGTATGTATGTATGTATGTATGTATGTATGTATGTCCTAATTAGAATACTCTGTGATGTACTAGACAGGAACATAATAAAATAATTAAAATGTTCAACCACTAGACCAGGGGTGTCAAACTCGATTTCATTGTGGGTCGCATCAGTGTTGTGTTGACTTGGGCGGGGGGGCAGGGCACATGGCTGGGATGGACATGGCCACAAGGATGTCACTCATCAAGGCTCCGTTTTTGGTCTCCTGGAGTCCTCTGCCAGGGAAAAGATAGGTCGTACAACCCTTGTGAGCTCTGTTTTCAGCTGCGACGGCCTATGCAGACCTCTGCCAGTGAAAACGGAATTCTGTTTTTGTTATGTCCTGAGGACTCAAGGAGTTCTCACTCAGGTCCACTCACTTTATGTGGGCGTTATTCCCCCATTCCCATTGGTTGGTTCTCCCCAGCAGCCAGCTATAAAAGCAGGCTGCGGGGTCCAACCGGTTGCTGATTGCTGCGAGCCAGTTCCAGGCTTGGCAAGCACGGTCAGCCCTTTATTTGTAAAATAAAGTACTGTTACACTCATGCTCTGGTTCAGCCTCTCATTGCTCAAACTTAACACTGGCGACGAGGATGGGATGGCTACCAGAAGCACCTTGCAACCGCTGAGTCACTAGCCACCGATCCGCAGCCCAGAGAGAGCGATCAGCTGGCGATAAGGGAAACGCTGATCCGCAGCCAGAGAGAGCGGTCAGCCAACAAAACGAGCGATCAAAAAGAGCAAAACGCTGATCCGCAGCCAGAGAAAGCGGTCTGATTCAAAAGTTAGAAGCGTCTGTAGCCGCTTGTTAGCCCCGCTACGGGGAAAGTAAAGCGCTGCGAGCCGCAGCCGCTCTGCATTTGGCGCGAAATTCAAACGGGTGTCATTTGAATTTCGAGCCAGTAGGAAACACAGCACAGCGCTGTAGGTAGTCACTAACGCCCACTTTTTGGCGCGAATCAAGACACCTCCAACGGCTAGCAGCCAACGTGGTAACCCAGAGAGAGAAAGAGAGGGTAGCAAAAAACCTCTCCAGAGCTGATATCACTAGTACGCACGAGCGCTCGTAGTCCCAGAGAGATTTTTTCCGCAGGTAGCCCAGCCGTTCCAGCACCATGAGTTCCAACCCAGTATTCCCGGCGTTTAAACCAGACGAAGAGAAGTGGGTATCGTATAAGAACCGCTTCAATCATTACATCGACGCGGTCGGCCTGGCGGACGCGGGAGAACATCGGAAAAAATCCTATTTCCTAATCTACTGCGGAGCCACCGTTTACGATACAGCCGCAGCACTCGTGGCGCCGAGAGAATTGAAAAACGTTCCGTGGTCCGAGTTGCTTGAGATCCTCACTAACCACTACGCTCCCAGGCCTTCACAAATCGCCAGGAGGTTCACGTTCCGTATGAGGAAGCAGTCAAGTAAGGAGACCATCAATCAATATATGGCCGCCCTCAGAACAGCAGCCCTGCACTGCGGGTTTGGAACATACCTGGAGGACATGCTCCTCGATCAATTAGTTTGTGGGGTCAAGGATCTCAACCTACAGAGGCGCCTGCTAGCGAAAAAAGACCTCAACCTCGCGCAAGCGGTCGAGGAGGCCCTAGCAGCCGAACTAGCAACGAACTCAGCCACCGAAATTCAGGGCCCAAGTGCCAAGCTAGCATCGTTCCCAGTCCATTCCGAAGAGGTGGAAGAGGAGGAAACCCACAACGATGAAAACGACGTCCACCGCCTCGCAAACGACAGACGGTCGCAGGTAGGGGCCAAACAAGAATACACCGGTCCACCCAAGCACATCACATTGTGCCTAGCCTGTGGGGGATCGCATCAAAGGGCCACCTGCAAGTTTAAAGGAGCCACGTGCAACAACTGCCATAAGAGGGGGCACATCGCGAGAGTCTGCCAAGCCCCCCAAAGCGCTGCACACAGACCCCCGTCCTCGCACGCGGGACCACAGAGGCAAGTATTAAACTGTCGCACGCACCGCCTTGCCAGGCGTACTTGCCACACTGTTAGTAAAATTTCTCTCTCCGTTTCCCTAGAAGGTAAACCGTGCCACATGGAGGTTGACACAGGGTCAGCGCTCTCAATAATCTCGTGGAACACCCTCAAGAGACTCCACCCCAGCCTATCTACTACCCGGCTTCAGAGATGCCAGTTCGGTCTGAAGGACTACCAGGGGAAGGCCATTCCCGTGATCAGCAGAGGCAAGTTCTTTGTCAGTTTTAGAGCTTTTAAAGGCCACCTACCTCTAGTGGTAGTTAACGGCAATCTACCCACCTTATTGGGGCTCGATTGGTTTCCCCACCTCGGCCTAGGGTTAACAGGAGTCCATGCTGTCTCAACCTCAGACACTGACTCCTTATTCGCTGACTACGCAGATGTGTTCAGCGAGGAGCTGGGGTGTTATAATGGAACCCCCATCTCGTTCACAGTTGACCCCCAGGCAATCCCAATCAGATTAAAACCACGTAGAGTTCCATTTGCTATTCGACCTAAACTAGACGCTGAATTGGATAAACTACTAAAACAAGAAGTCATTGAGCCAACAGATTTCGCCAAGTGGGAGACGGCCTTTGTCACACCCCTTAAAAAAGATGGTAGCCTGAGAATTTGCTCGGACTACAAGACAACAATCAATAAATATTTACAAGTTAGCGCCTACCCTGTGCCCGTCATTCAGCACTTATTGCACACATTCGAGCCGGGCAGTATTTTTGCTAAATTGGACATGTCTCAAGCATATCAGCAGTTCCCTGTTGATAACCAAACAGCGGAACTTCAGACCATCGTCACTCACAGGGGTGCTTTCTGATGCAAGCGTCTCCAATTTGGCGTAAGTGTTGCCCCGGGTATTTTTCAATCCCTCATGGAGCGGATTTTACAGGGCCTCCCTGGTGTAGTACCCTACTTCGACGACATCTTGGTCTCGGCCAGGGACAGACCCCAACTCTTCCAGAGAGTGCGAGCAGTGTTAGAGAGGTTCAGACAGCATGGCCTCAAGTTAAAAAAAGAAAAATGCGCCATTGCCACTAGACAGGTGGACTTTCTGGGTTATAAAATTGACGCCTCTGGCATTCACCCCCTGGAGTCCAAGGTTAGGGCAATCCACGAAGCTCCCACACCAACCTCCAAAACGGAGCTACAAGCTTTCTTAGGGCTGCTGAACTTTTATGCATCCTTCTTGCCCCATAAAGCCTCAGTAGCCGAGCCCCTACACAGATTACTAGACAAAAAGTCACCGTGGCACTGGGGGCACAAAGAAGACCAGGCGTTTAACGCCATCAAATCACTACTTACGTCAGAGGCAGTGCTCATCCAATTCGACCCCAACCTTCCTTTAGTACTGGCAGCAGACGCATCCCCTTTTGGAATTGGGGCGGTCCTTAGTCACAGACTCCCCAATGGCGCCGAGGCCCCCATCGCCTTTTTCTCCAGGACGCTCTCGGCCACAGAGCGAAATTACAGCCAAATAGACAAGGAAGCCCTAGCAGCTGTTGCAGCCGTGAAAAAGTTTCACGAATTCCTTTTTGGCCACTTCTTCGAACTGGTCACCGACCATAAGCCCCTCCTGGGCCTACTGGCCGGCGACAAACAGACACCTCAAGTCCTTTCCCCTAGGATGACTAGGTGGACACTTTTCTTAGCGGCCTACTCATACAAACTTATCCACCGCCCGGGCAAAACTCTATCCCACGCCGACGCTCTCAGTCGCTGCCCCTTACCCGCTCCGGCTGAAGACCCAGCTCCTGTCAACGCCATTTTCGAAATCACCCAGTTGGACCT
>NW_020769374.1:4302624-4411832 GCF_900518735.1 Pseudonaja textilis | reverse complement strand
TTTTTTTGTCTTGATTGGCTGGCAACATTGTGTTTCCTGTATTGGAGGCTTTTAGTGCGGCTTGGCTTCGGTAAATGGACGGCTATCATTTATTAGGAAGCTATGTTCCATCTGGGTGCCTAATTGGGATGTATTTAAGCTGGAGGTATCAGGGAAGGTCTGTTTGTGCCCAGGTGTTTGCTTGGCTTGTGGTGTGGAGATTGTTTTGTTTATGAGTGCAGGCTTCCAGATAATTGACAGTCTGGTGGAGTCATCTCTTCTATTCTTGCTTTCAGGTCTTTTTACAATCTCTGATAATTCTGTAGCTTGGGTTTTCTATAGTAGCTAGGGTTTTGGTGCCATTGAAGTTGATGCTATGACCTGTGGCTTTCATGTGTTGGACTAATGAGGAAGTGTGTTCCAGCTTTTTTATTTCATTCTTGTGTTCTTCAAGGAGGGTACTTATCCTCCGTTGGTTTGTCTTATGTATGTAGCAGGGCATGATGCACAGGGGACTTCATATATGCCTTGGTTTTCTAGGTCAATTTTATCTTTGGGGTTTCTTAGGATGGCTGCTATTTTTTTGTCCGTTTTGAAGGCAGTCTTGATGTGATGCCTCTGTATTATTTGCTGATTTTGTCTGTTGTTCCTCTTATGTAGGGCAGGACAGCTGTTCCATAGGTTTGTTCATCTTTATATATATAGGATTTGATCAACTTTAAAAGGTATTTCATAACTTCAGGAGTGAATGATAAGCTTTTAGAGAGCCCTGGGTGTGGTTGTAACGATTGGCCCCAGTTCTGCAACTGATTGATTGATTTGAGGCATCTGCAACCAGTCCCAATTGCAAGATTCTGGCTGATACAGAACAAAGCAAGAATATGACCAGATAATTCAGACATTAAAATAAAGCATGAAATATTATGCAGGTTAGGATGCAAAAGGCCATTCCATTGGGTCAAAGACATGGTGGCATAAACCGATCTTCATGGGACTCAAAGTTGGCATTCTCCAAATGACTGGAGGGGAAGGATTTTTTAGAGGCTCAAAGCTCATAGTAGAGAGAGCAGGACCGCAATTTTCTTTTCTGCCCACAATATTTGGCATTGCAAAAGATGATCAGGAAGGGCACCAGAGTTCAAATAGTTTAAGACACTAAGTTCTGTGCGTAACCCTGAGGATCTGTTTTGTAAACATTATTGTAGAATGTTTTGAAAGGAAAGTGTAAGAATGCAAAAGGCCCTGTTTTATAATCTCAGATTAAGGAACATATGATCATTCTTACTAAATGCTTTGTAAATGCTTTGTCCCCAGATAACTGATACGTTGCGTTTACACACAAACAGCACGTGACTGATGGTGAAAGGAAACTTGTGGTGATTTTATCTAGTGTACTTGTCATGTGTTTTGATTTTACAGTCACTGTTCCTGCATTTGTTTCATAACCAGTGTTACAGGTCTCTTGTTTTGTTTGTACAGTATTTCTTCAGGTATATACCAGTACTTGATTTCCTGGAAGAAATTTCCATGGAATTACTTGTTATTAAGTACTTACTTGGAATTTGCTTCTCTGAAGTTCCATATAGGTTATGTACAATCAACTGTGTCCAAGTATGGAATATTTAGCAATTAAATAAATGACTAGCTAAACATTTGGGCAGATAGAACATCTGTGGCTGTAGTTTTACTCCTCCTGGTTTTCACTCTTTATTTTGACTTTACTAAATTCCAGTTCTATGCCTACTTACTTACATTAAGTCCTGCTGGAATTAGGGATCTGGATTCAAGACTAGATGAATGATTTCCATTTGAACAATGGGACATCTCTATATGTTGCTCTCTGTTGCATTCCTACTTTTGGAGAGGAAAGTTGTATTCCCACTTTTCACAAAGAACTACTTACGTAGGAGAGAGCTTTCTGAAATCCAGAAGATTAAGAAACTGTAAATTTGGGTTACTTTTACGTCAGGTTCTTGATAATAAGATTTATGCTCCATTTTTCTGCCTTTATGGAGTTTAATTAATCTTCTCAGCAGGTTGCAATGTTAATCACAGCATCAAAAATTAAAAAAAAATCACAGATTATGCTGTTTTTTTAAAAAGAAATAATAAAACAGCAGAGCACATAAATAATAAAAAGGAGATATTTTATGTGTTGTTTGATTTATTTATTTTTTTAAAAAAATACCAGTTTCTCAAAGTCTTCTCAATGTCATTTATAAAAATATCAGAATTAACATCAAAGTTAAATCAAATGTAAGATTCATATATTAGCTTTCTTTGCCTACCATTCTCCAGACGTTATGGAATTATACCGGTAATTGTTATCATACCAGACAACAGGCTGGGATAATATGAGCTGGAGTCCAAGAAATGGAAGGGCAACAGTTTGAGGGAGATTATTATACACAATACAATCATACTAATTTTTAAGAAGATGCAAATCCAGAAAACTGGAATATTTGGGGGATAAAAAGTAAATATAGCTGGAAATACCTAGGTAGGAAGTGAAAACTAGTGATCTAAGAATATGAGAGGAAACCACACACTGAGACCTAGAAAAGATAAGTCATATGTTGCTTCTGTGAAATATAAAACCTCTTTTTAGAACCCTATTGTCCCTAGTAGCATAGCATAAAAGAAAAAGTCTCACAGAAAACCAAAAATGATCTTTACATATTTAAGGCAGAAGGGTAATAATTAATCAATGTTGAGTATTGTTTGTTTTTATGAATAGAATGTTTCCATCCAACAAATTTCATATACTCTTCTTTTTAAATGTCTTGATTTCTATTAAAGAATCCCAGAAGTAAAGGTTGGCACAGATTGTAAACATTGCCAGACACATTCTTCCACCTCTCTTCAGCCATCCCGGAGCAGAAGGAATGACTGTTCCTTTTCAATTGTTGATCCCTGTTATGCTTGGGAAACCTGTGCTGAATTGCAAAGTAGTAGAGTAATACCAAAAAGAAGTTGCATTCCAGGAATCTCTTTGTAGGGTGTGAAGAAACTTTGTTTACCTGCCTGATCTTCTCAAGATGATCTTTTATAATGCTTAATTTATCATGCTTTTATCTCACTCTCTAATGAATTAAAAAAAAAAATCCTTGTGTATGGGAGAGTGAGAACAAGAATGCATGTGTAATGTGAAACTTGAATGCTGTCCTATGGATCAGATAAGGTTGAAAGAAGGGCGTTTTCAACCAAGCATCACTTTGTGGTGGCTTTCAGCTTAACTATTGTTCAAAGGATAATGTGTAACTCCACCTTTTTCCTTACCTTACTCAGCAAGGGCATTTTCTTCTTCAAAATAGTTTCTTACAAAGAAGCACATGTAAGTCTAGTATCCTTTTTTTTCTTCTTCTCAGCCCAATGCTTTTATTAACAGCACTTTGGGGAGAAGCATTCATGTATACTTATAGCGTGGTTGAGATTAGGAAAATGTGACTTTAAAGTTGAATTACCATCTCGGAATTTTGTCTACCTATTTTAATTTCATTTTGTATTTTGATTTCAAAATTCTGACTTGCATATGATGGGTTTTAGCAACTTTTTAAAAAACTTTATTTAGACAATAAGCATACCAGAGGAAATAAAGTATTGTCAACAAGGCAAATGCATTTAATATAATAAAATTATTCAGTCATCCAACATTAGATAACTTTTTAAACAATGACTTATTGAATAAAATATAATTATCTAAAGTGCTAAGCTATTAACCAAATAAGTGATATTATTGTTTCTGTGAAATATAAAAACCTCTTTTTTATGACTTGTAGTTCCTATTCAGGATAGAGTCAGGGTGACTAGTCTTCTAAATAATTAGACTTTTCTTGAATTCCTAAGAACATTTCCTAGGAATAAGCATGCAAGATATATTACATGTTTGCAAATTTGAGTAAATATGCATAGGTGTACTGCTTGTTTAGCTTTATTTACTTTAATTTCCCACAGAATCCTAATAATGATAGTAGCAGATGTTTGCCAATGAAGAAGTCCCAGCAGGAGAATGGGTTGCATTTTTCAACCATTTTTAGCTTTGGAATATTATTACAGCATAAGAGAAGAAAGTTCTGCTGAAATCTACTAAAAACAAATCCTATATGATTGTGAAGAAAATCTGTCTTAGGGAGCAGGCGCTATATGAACGCACGTAGTGGAAATTATGCTAAGATATATTAGCAGTATACAGTTTCCAAGATATACCCAGAGAGTGATCCCCACATTTAGTACATTACAGTAATCTAGTTTAAATATGTCCCAGCTAATGGCTAGCGTTATAGTATTCATTTTCTTAGGAAGACACTCAGGTGTTGCAAAAAGCAGTATGCTAGTTTTTAATTTGACAATCTTACATTATGCACGAAGACAAGAAAACTGATACACAATTGTGATGTCCCTATCATGCATGCAAAAATCAACATTTAGGAACATTTTAAGGACAGGCCCTTTTTTATCTATAATTGTTTAACTGCTAATATTATATTACATTTAGGAATAGCCATAGTTATCAAATACTAACATTCACTTGTACATAAAAAAAAAACAATGAAAGATAGTGTGCTTGAAGGTTATAGTTACACCAAGCACAATTACTAAGTGTGTGTTTATTTACAGATGAAGAGGCACCTGAGTTTTTGCCAGGAGCTGAGTGCTATTTGTGGAGCCTGGCTTTTTTTTTATACTGTTTTCAAAAATGTTTCAAGCCTTTTTCAGCTGAACTCCTACTTTCTATATCTGTGCAATATGTCATGGTTTCCCAATTTATCTGGAAGTTTGAGAAGGAGCCCTTTTCTTTATGACCACATAAATAATCAGGGCTGAACAAGCTTTGCATTTGGGTGTGTATGTGCATTTCTTTGTGAGATAGAAGATAGTTACAGACAAATTCAGTATCCCTCCTCTCTCTTTAAAAATTACATTATAGGTTGTCCTTTACTTACAACCACAACTGAGCCAAAATTTTCTGTTGTTAAGCACGACATTGTTCAGGGACTTTTGCCCCACTTTATGACTTTTCTTGCCCCAGTTGTTAAATGAAACACTACAGTTGTTAAGTAAGTAACACCGTTGTTAAGTGATTCTGACTTTCTCATTGACTTTGCTGGTCAGAAGATCATATGACCCAGGACACTGCAACCATCATAAATATGAGTTAGTTGCCAAGTGTTGAATTTTGATCATGTGACCACGAGGATGGTCATAAGAGTGAAAAATGATCTTAAGTCACTTTTTTCAGTGCAGTTGTAACCAGTGGTGGGATTCAATTTTTTTTTACTATTGGTTCTGTGGGCGTGGCTTGGTGGGTGTGGCCATGTGACTGGGTGGGTGTGGCTTTTTTGGGTCTTTTGCCACCCCCAACCATTTTTGGGAGCTTCCTAGCCTCAGAAGAGCCTCTGGGGGTGCGTTTTTGCTCCCCTAAGTTTCCTCTGGGGCTCAGGAAGGAAAAAAACAGCATGGGAGGGGCATGCAGGACCCCTCCAAGCTCCATTTTGGGAGATGGTTTTTGCTCCCCCGAGGCTCCTCTGGGGCTCTGGAAGGCAAAAAATGGAGGGAGGGCTGAGCTCCTCCCTCCATTTTTTGCCTTCCTGGGCCTCAGGATCTATGCACAGCTGATTGTCAGGGGGGGAAAAAAAGAAATACCTTAGGTGAATGTCAGGTGGGCGGGTAAGCGAGCATCGGGCAGGAGGGCGATTGGATAGGGGGCATGGCCAGCCAGAAGTTACTACCAGTTCGGCGACCCACGCTATATTCTTGCTACCGGTTCGCTCGATCCGGTGTGAACCGGCTGAATACCACCACTGGTTGTAATTTCAAAAGCTTACTAAACAAATGGCTGTAAGTCAAGTATTACTTGTACATTGTTCCCTTCTATCCTATACTCAGCCCATTTTAATCAGCATATTCAAAAATTGTTAATTTTTTTTCTATTTTCAGCAACAAGTACAAAGAGTTTGGGTTTCTTTTGCGTTACTATCTGAGTGTAAATACCTACTCGGGCTTAGTAAAAATAAAAAAATAAAAACTACCAGTTTTCTTGTATAATTTTATATACTGATGGCGCAGTGATGGAATGCAACAACTCTGCCCACAGCCCGAAGTTCAATCCTGACAGGGTTCAAGGTTGACTCAGTCTTCCATCCTTCTGAGGTCACTAAATGAAGACCCAGTTTGTTGGGGGCAATATGCTGACTCTGGAAACCACTTAGAGAGGGCTGGAAAGCACCATGGAGCAATATATAAGTCTAAGTGTTATCGCTATTTCATATTTTTTTCTTTTCAGTTAGAAATCTCTATTGCCCTCAGAGTATTACCCAACTGCTAAATTCTCAAGGCAGTGATGGGCATGTAACAGAAAGTCTTTTCTCAAGAGTATTGGGAAACTTCATGTTTCACCATCCAGTGTTCATTTCTAACCTGTTGTCACTAATTTCATCAGGTTATCACAGGATTCTCATGCAAGCGTTAAATGCCAAATTTAGTTAATGCAAACATAAAGAATACTTGAGGATTGAACTGAAAGATGTAAATATTAAATAGTTCCTGTAGAATCTGCAGAAGGAAAAGGTATTATCTGTTTTGGTAAAGGGGTTTGGTGACTAACTTCTGATTGACTTTGGGTTATTTAGTACAGAAAATAACAATATATCTATGATTGCGTTGCTATGTTGGTTTTTTTTTTTAATAATGAACAAATATCCTTCAATAGTAGAATTATTGGAAATTGAATTTAAAAAATTACGTCCACACAAATATTTTAATTAAACAAGTGATGTTTGAAACATTAGTTAATCTCGTCTTCTGTTGTTTAAAATATTCTTTAGTTTGGGATATGATAGTTTGTGCCAAGTAGGAAGCATAATTTGCATGGTGTTTACTTGCGGTGTAACAGATTTTTAGCAAATGAGTCTTATTTAATGAACTATGATCTGAATAGATGTTACTTATAAGCAAACATTTTGCATTGTTGACTTGTTTCTTTCTTCTTTATATGCTTCACCAGAACACTGTTGTATTTGAGTCATCATATGTTTGTGATACTATGCAACAAAAGTGAGCAATTGTTGAGAAAGCAAATACTTTTAGTCATATAACATTCATAAAGGCAATAATGTTATCTTGTTGGCTATACTTGGAAAATATTATTTGCTTTTCATGCCACCTTGGACCAGAATAAAAATTAAAGAAAAATAAATAAATTAAAATTAAATTTTAAGGAGAGGAAAATACTAAATCATTTTATGCATTTGAAATCATTCCAAACTGGCATTGGTTGAATAATTGATTGCCTTTTATATCCCATTGCATTTCTCTCTGACCACATTAACCTTATAAAGTTCCAAACAGTGATCAATTGGTGCTCAGAACTCCAGTTCTGCTATATGAAGATACTGTATTGTACTTCACATGATGTGCAAGGTGACCTCTGTTAAATAAATTTCATTCTTACAAGGACCCTTTGTGCTTTGAATGCACTGAATTCATAGAATTCAAAACAAGAAATATGAATGTATCAAATTTAGAACAGCACATTTTTTACATATTCTGTTTGAGATGTAAAAAAATGGAACTACTTTGGTTAAAACTGGGTGTGGACTGGAGAGAATCTACTTTAAATACCAAATTAGTCATGAGACTCATTAAATCATTACATCTCAACGTGGAGCATAAACTTCTCATGATACTAAAAAGGGAGAGATGTTATCTATACCACCTTTGATTCTTGGAGAAATAGCGGGATGGAAATATAATACCTAAATAAGTAAGATTAAAGTCCAAACTATCATGATTTGTAAGTGGCAAGTTGCAATGGAAGTTGTAAACAAGTGAGAATGGGATGAAGTCTGAGTTGGGTCATTTCACATTGACTGAGTGATTGAACCAATGTATCATATTATTTGGGTAAGAAATATAAAATATTGAAGTTTCACATCAGTCGGCCACTTGCCATCTTGAATCCCAGTTATACACCATATGTACTTCAGGAGTATGAGGTCAAGTAACTAAATCTGTTACAATTTGTGAGAATACTCATTTAAGATGATGCATTTTTAAAAAAGACATTAATGGGTAAATGTGTCATTATTGTTTTTAATCATAAGGATTTTTTTTTTTTTTGTGGGAGAAATCATGGCTTTTACAAAACTTTGAGACTAGTACTAGCAATTAAGCCTAGTCTTTAATCATGGGATCCAGCAGATTCAAGCCCTCTTAAAGAACTCAATTTGTAGTTTTGGGTGGAATGATAGTTTTTGATATTTGCTTCACTGCAGTTAAATACATTGCTGCAAGACACCTACCAGTAGGAAATCTCTTTATGCCAAGCAAAAGGACAGTTTGTCAGTTTGCTGTTCTCTGAGCATTTTCCCACCAACAGCTTTCCTGAAGATGAGCCAATGCAGCAAGTTTTGACTCGTAGTTTCACTGGTTTACCAACTCTTTCACCCTGAAACTGGGGGAATTACTCAACTGCTGGAGCTAGATTATGATCAGAGTTTTGCCAGAGTATATCTAGACTATGTCCGTTCTAATAAGGAGCATAATTGGAATAGCATTACATGAAAAGTGACCCTTAGCTAGTTTGCTTGTAAAGGTGACAGAAAGGAAGGGTTGTAAGATCAATCAAGCTGGAAAGAAAATAACAAAATTATGGTCCTAATTGCAGTACTTCAAGAACATTTCATTTTGCCTTTACACACTAAGCTCATATTAAAGTAATTATTTAATTATAGAAGACTGTATAAATATCTGTTTGGAGCAGAAATCAAGACTGGGAAGACTTGGGAGCATTTTTCCCACAGCCTGGAATATGGGCAATGGTGAAAGCTGCAGTGTTGAAAGCAGAAAAGAATGTGTTAGGCATATTAAAAACCTGTACTCTGAAATTTAGTTTTGTCCCTTCAGGACACCAATACAGATTTATGAATGAAGGAAAGAAGGAAGTGTATAAGCAAACAGTGAACTAGATCAACACATTGAATTGCATCACTTCCAATGCTATTTTGCACGAGACTGAGTCAAAGGTTCACTCATGCCAGAAATGTAAAATCCAAACTGTTATTTTAAAAACCCATGTTGCAGCAGATTCACATGAATTTCAGTAAATATTTTGACCATTAGAAATCTCATAACTGACTGGGTCTATTCTTCTACAATTGTGTATTTCATTGCCCAAGAGAAAGACTGACACTCACAAGGAACAATTTAAGGAATTTGTGCATCTGTATTGAGAAGAATCAATTCTAAATTTTGCTTTGTGTAAGTTTGCCATCATAAAAACTACTTCATCATTGATGCTGTTAGGTAAAAGTGATGTGCCACAACTAAGTTATTTCAAGGAGTTACATAAAAGCCAATCGACCTAGTGGTTCTAAATTATGAAATCATATGATGATGATGATGATGATGATACTGGCCTTTCTGTATGTTCTACAGTTATCCTGTGGATTAACTTTGCATGTATAAATGCTCTACAAACAGGACTTATAAATTATAATGGGCTAATACTCCTCTCCCTCTCCAATGGAGCCTTCCTGTATTAAATCACCCAGCTCCAACAAAAGTACTTAGAAGTGTTCCATTTAATGCACCATTATATGAACTTCCATTTTTCAGATTCTGCTACTAGTGACTACTGGAACTATACATATACCAACATGGTTATAAATCCGGATGTTTGTGGGAAATGCCATTTCATCTTAAAAGTATGGTTGGGGTTATATTTCTGAAATAATCCAAAGCATTTGGTCGTAATCTGAATGCGTGCTTAATGAAAGAATGTAAACATTAACTTCTTGGTTGTGAGTAATTTCATTTAACCTTGATCCAAGGTCTCATGAGAAACTATAAAATTATATACAGAACTCCAATTATTGCAACAGTATTTGAATAGTTGTTTTTTTTTAAAAAAAATGAGTTGCAAATACTTACAAATTTCTGCTACTTCTTTGAAATGATTACAGGACTTTGAAGAAAATACTGCACTGGTTATCTTGTTTTTTCTAATTTATTCCCAGTAGGCACTAAATAACAGAATCTGAGGCATGGCACATATAAATCTAACAAAGGCATTCTGAGATAACATTTGCAGAATGCCAACATTATTTGAAATAAATGGGCAGCAAATACTGTGAACAAAGAAATAACTGAAAGATAATCAAATCTCTTATGATATCATGTGATATTGTCAGGTACCCAAAAATGTTTTTTTGGTTTTTTTTGCCTCAGTCAGGTATCTTCTGCCCATCTTTGCTCAAGAGTAAGGTGAGCTTGAATGAGAAAAAATACAACTTTATTTTCATTAACTGAATACTGGAATTTGTCTTCTCCTAATTTAATAAAGAAGCATATATATTATTACATATTTGTTATCTTTTAACATTTTGGTAAGTATACTGTATTTGAACATAATTGTTCCCTTTGTAATACAGTCTCTTTCTGTCTCTCTCTCTCTCTGTCTCTTCTATCTCTCATCTGTCTGTCTATCTTTTTATGCATTAAAACATATGCTTCTGAGCAGGAGTCTATAATTTTCACCTGAGGTCTCTACAGCACAACAAGGTTAAGCACCTTTTCTCAAAATTAATAATTCCCAGTCAGGGTAGAGAACATACTGAGTTTGCCCAGGTTTTTCCTGCCAATGTGGTTGAAATCTATAGGATTGGAAGTTGTCAGGATTGGCAATTGGTTTAATTCATATAGAGGTGCTAACAGGTTTCCCAACCTTGGTGGTAAATCACAGATCTCTTGACACATCACAGCTTAGCTCAACATATCTTGGCAGTAGATACTCAAGTTGCCTAGATTAGAATCTTTATGGCATATAATAATATAAGTCATACAAAACAATCAATTGCCCCCTGCAAGTAAGAAAGCACAAATGATTTTTATGCCTTTAGTAATTTAAATTTATTGTTTCAATCTCCTGCCCATCCCATGAATTAATGGATTGATAGTGGTGAATTGTTTGGTGACCTTGAAGCTCAGCAGTTGATCCATGTTTACATAGCTTTTCTGACCTTAGAATCCCTGGCTGGCACCTCAAGCCTTGCAAATTCTCTAAAGATTTGTTTCTCTGCCAATCAATCTGTAAGGGCTGGTTCTCAAGGTCATAAAGATTCAGAAGAAATTCTATAAATAAATACCTGCAATCTTAACCGTTACCAGTAAAAATGCTTCCCCCTCTTGGCAGTTCACAATAAAACAATGAAGAAGAAACCATAACACTAACATCTTAAGCAATCAATCTGATCTAATAGAAAATAATTCAGTTTCTGAAATTCTTATAACCATATAGTTTCGCTTCAATACATTTTGTTAAGAAGACTGTGCAATTTATGTTGGGGGGGGGGGGTATTATTTTAGATTTGAGTGAACTGCCTGAAAGCCAGGCAAAATTCATAAATGTTAAGTTGGTAATGTGATGTGTCTATATCCCTTTGGCCTTTACCAACATTTTCTCCTTCTTCTCATTAATGTTTCAAAATAGTACCAAAATCATAAGTCTGTTCATACAAATATTAATTTTCCTCCAAAAATGTATACATATGAGGTTATTCCCCCCTCCCCCATCAATCAAATTCAGGGGTGAGATGAAGCTTTTCAGATAATGTTGGATCATCAGTGGTCAAAAACATTTGCTAATCATCAGCAATATTCCAGAAGGTCTTGCATTTTCTTCCATCCTTCCTTCCATGACTTGTCACTGTATACTGTAACTCTTTTTTGACGACAAAGGAAATGAGAGATATAAGTGTTCCTAAATGAACTTTTCCATCTTATTTGGTGCTGCTGTTTGTGCTGGTGATAAATTGCAGACCCACATAATCAAAATGTTATTGAAAATGAAAGTGAGAACAATATGACCACATGGTAGCATTTTGTTCTAAGCTAAAAGTAGCTGCTATCAGAGATTGTTCTGTTCTCTGAACAGTATTTAAACGAGGGCTCTTTGATGCTTCTGTCTGCCAAAGCTTATTGGGGTTGGTTTTCTTTTCTTTTTTTTTTTGGAAGAGCCATGTGGTATTCTAGTTTTATTTGCCAGGGTGTTAATATAGCTGTCACAATTGTCTCACTCTAGTGTCTGGTACAGCTCACAGGAAGATAGAATGCCAACCAACTTCACAACTAGAAAAGGAGAAGAACTTAGTTTTGTGTGCATTTAAATATATGCCTACCTAGTGGACAAAAAATGACATACATTGGTTGGAAAGTTCATGAAAGAGAAAATTGCACATAAAAATGTAAAGTTGCCGGTGCACATAAAAAAAAACCTTAACTGATGCAGAAATAGGTTGGAGAAATGTGTTGGAAAATAATGAGGAAAAAAAATCAATCATCCATGTTTTCTTAATTAGTACCTAGTAGGCATCCTAGTTATAACCAAATAAAATATTCTCATGGATTTATATCTTGAAACATTGCCCATCTTCATGCCACCTCTGAGAGAAATGGATCTGGCATGAGTTTTTCATTGTCCGAGAACTTGGAAATTGCCCTTTCAGTTTTATGAATGTCAGTCTTTCTTTTACACTACTGAATATGAATTGTTGTAGTGGAAATCAGAATGGGAAATAAAATGGAAGAGTATTATTTCGAGCTGAAAATGAAATTCCACAGGGGGAAAAAAAGATACCTGTCAATATCAGAAGATCAAACACTATCTCATCCTCCATGCTGTAATGTAAATATTGAGGAAGGAAATGAAGGGGAAACCTGCAATTATCAACACCACTAACCCCGATCCCTGTAATTGGTGTCAAATGAGAAAAATTACTGAGAGTTTTTCAGGATGATTTTCAAATTCTTTTCTTGGAAGGCTGCAGAATATCTATTTTCTACAACCTCTTATTGACCCAAAGGATTGATGCAATTGTTTGATGATGAATCACCCAGAGCATGAAGGAAAATCTGTTTTTGCTGCTCTACTAAATCCCCAGAGCTTCCAAGAATCACTTTGAAGGGTTCTCTTCTGAAGTCCAGAAATGGTTGCCTAATTCACCCAGTTGAAGAATGCATGCCGTTGATTTATATTTATTAAATGGAAGTATCTGTTGTGCCATTACTCAGCTCTGAATACCTATCTTTGCTCATTGTCATAAGGAATGCTTTAACTGCTATGTGAAGTTTTAAAATGAGCCCTTAACGATTAACAATTTCTTAATGCCAGAGATTAAAAAGTAAAAACTAAATGTAAGAATTTTAAGTGCATACAATGTCTCTCTTATCCAACGCACATCTTCAGGATGCTCTTTTTAAATGGTGCTAGAAAATAATAAATAATTGATTCCAGGAGAGGAAAAGTAAATTGTACAGTAATTGTAAATTATCCATTAAAGAACAGGAAATACTGGATTAGAGTTCACATGTTTCAATAAGCTAGGTTTTGATAAAGAGGTTAAACAAATGATAAAAAAGGACTGTGAGAAAGGCATTCCTATTTTACTAAAATATGCATTTAACTTTCCTTAAAGCAACACAGGTCCAAGAATATTTGTGCAATGAAATCCTGAGCTCTGCAGACAAAGTGGGTTTAAATAAAGACAGAATCTAAGACACACATTTCCAATTATTTAAAATCACATATAAATCACAAAGCCAACATTGATGATGGATTCTGCCTGGTATAGACTGCACATGATTTTATATTAGATATCTAAGTTATGACAGTGTTAAAGTGTTCTCTTTTCTTAACTTTTGTAATTAATCAGGAGAACAGATGGTAAAGAAGTAGTTCAAAGTAATGGAGATTGATTAAATTAAATGATCATGCTGCCTGCCATCCTTGAATTGGAGGGCTAAACCCAACCGTGCCTTCTTAGACAGAGTAAAGAGGAGATATCTACACGTCAAGCTCAGTCTTTATACAGGGCTTTTTTTGTGCGTGTGTAGCAGTTGGAAGTGGTTTGCCACTGCCTTATCATAGGAATTTCTTGCTTTTATTTTAACTTTACTGTCTAGCTCACAGTCCCTGGAATTAACAATCACCCTCCTCCTCAATCAAAATATGTATCTGTGCCATCTCTTTTGAGTTTTTGAAGAAGTTGTTTCCACCTGCTGAACTAGTTTCTTAAGTGGACAGCAACAACATGGAATAGGAAGCTTATCTTAATGTTATTATAGTTTGTTTTAATTGCTATGAGCAATCTGAGTTAATGCTTTCAGGCAAAATCATGGATTTCCTTCTACTGAATGTGAATGTTGGAAGGAGAAACATATTGGAGAATGCATGTTGCAAGACCCTAACAAAAGTCTTTAATATTCCCATTAGGTGCATTCAGTTCCACAAACTATTGTGAAGGCATAGAAATAAATATTTTCCCCAGGTGAATTACCGGTAAAGCCTTTTAGACAGCAACTCAAGAACTCTGCTAGAGGCAAGCCTGAGGAAAGACAGATCCTATTGTGCTTGTTGAAAGGAAGTGTGTGCAAACTCCCTTAGGGCAATGTAAAATTTGCTAAAATGCAGCCAGACAATGGTAGGATCTGATATGGCTTCTTGTCTAAGTAAAGCAAGCTTGGTATATTGGTAATATAGTCTCAGAACAAGGAGAGATCTGCTAACAGGAGTGGTTTTGTGGTTGCTATACTTTGTAGGCTTCTTAAAATAAAATCTAGAATGTATTTGTATTTTCTCTCTGTGTAGTGCTTTTTAGGTCAATGTCATTGGGATTTTAGGAGATTATTTATTTCAAGTTATTGTGTTTGTTAAAGAGTGGGTAATAAAGTGAATTAATTCATTAATTGTACTGAAATGTGGTTTTCAATACTATATTTGATAAGATGCTTATCCTTTGTTGAAGAATTCTTCTTTTACATGTTTTCTTACTCTTTGCTAATTAGTCAACTCCCCAAAACATCTCTGGACAGCAGTTGGTTAATTGCTAATAAAGTTGTTGAAACATCCATTCCAAACTGTATTTTAACAAAATAGCTGACAACTGCTGTAAGAGGCAGGAGTGATTATGGAAAAGTTCTTTAGAGCCTTGATTAAGAAAATTCTTCATTAGCCCCAGTAATGGAGCCATCAAAAATGTGTCTTGGTGGGCAAGTTGAATGATATATTGTTCATGTTGTGCTCTGTTTGAGATGTCAAAGATTTTTCTTACCACTAGAAGACTCAGTTCCCAAGGGAATCCAGTCAAGGGCTCTTGTCTAAATAGAAGTAATACATTTCCTCCTTTTGTGTGATTTATGGCAAAGCTACAAAGGATTTTTATGAACTGTGATGATGATAAATAGCTCTCCAAAGTTATAAGCTCACACAAACCTAAGAAGATAAATGTGTCATATTATGGCAATGTATTGTTTGCCCCTTAAATAGATACAAGGACAATATTTAAAGTGTAACATTTTGCATGTATGAAAAATATCATCTAATTCTGCAAACACAGATGCACAATAAAACTTTCCTGCTTTTGAAGATATATTAAATATGTCCCAAATGAATCTTGATGATAGTTTCACGTGACAATACAGTTCTGGTTTCCAGTGAAGCATTTAATTAAATGAGTATTTTAATAGCGTTAAGTATCCCTCACTGTAAAGCATGTATTTATTTCTATGAATATTCTGCTCTGGGTCACAAATCTATAGTTGTGCTTTTAAAGTTGAAGCAATGTTTCGGCAGAATCTCATCTGCCATCATCAGGCTTCTGTATAATGTTCATCTGTGAGTCAGACTTTTTTTTTTTTGACTCACAGACGAACACAATACAGAAGCCTGATGATGGCAGATGAGATTCTGCCGAAACATTGCTACAACTTTAAAAGCACAACTATAATAACGTGGGAAAATACCTGAACAAAGCTGAATACCATACATGTAAGTACCCACGAAAACTTAAGAAAACATTTTATATATATATATGTGTGTGTGTGTGTGTGTGTGTGTGTGTGTGTGTGTGTGTGTTTGTAGATTTTCATGGGTACAGGTATGCAGGTCTTGTCATGTTCGGGTCTTTTCCTGTGTAAGGTTGAGAGTATCTTGGCAATGTTTCGATGAGGTCCTACTTCAGGCTGGTGCTTTCGGCTTCGTGCTTGTGTGAGCAAAGCATGATCGGACCTGCCGTCTCCCTATATATACTGGTGGGGAGGTTAGCTGTGTTGTCATTTCTTGATTGGTTGATGGAGCTGAAGTTTGCAGATTGGCTGGCTTTTTCGTAAGAACATGTGTGGCTGAGATGGGCTGTGTGATGACCTTCTGAGTTCTATTGTTTTGACATCCTGGGTCTTGTGCTGTAATCTGGGTCATAATAACTGCATCATGGGCTGTGTGATGACCTTCTGGGTTCTATTGTTGTGACATCCTGGGTCTTGTGCTGTAATCTCCTGGGTCATTGGCTGTGTTGCAACATCCTGAGGTTTTGTGGTGTAACCTCCTGAGTTCCGTGATGTGATATCCTGAGCAGGTGGCTGTGATGTGACGTTTCCAGTTTTGGTTTGGCTCTGAGTTTGAGGCCTGGATATGTGTTCATGGCATGTGTTCATTTGCTTGGTTTGGGGGTCAGGGGGTGTGGCAGCTGGTGATGCAGCCATGGTCTAGTTTCTGGATGCTGCTTGTCTTTAGTCTATGAGATGGGTTTGGGTTTGAGTCTGGTGAGGGAGAATGGTGGTAGTGTCATGTGTTGTTTTGGGTCCAGTGTTGGTTTTTGTGGCTTGGACTCATTTGTTGATAAGGGCTAGTTTCCAGATGTCTGGTAGGCGGGAGGCATCATCCCTTTTATTCATGTTATGGGGGTGTTTCTCTATTTCGATGGCTTCCCTGATTATTCTCTTGTTGAAGAGTTCAGTATTGGAGATTAATTTGGTTCCCTCAAAATTAATTTCATGTCCTGTAGCTTTAAGGTGCTGGAAAAGGGGGGAAGTATTTTCTTCTTTTCTGACTGTGTTCTTGTGTTCTGCGATGTGTGCATTTATTCTCCTGTTGGTTTGTCCAATGTATGTGGCTGGGCAATTGTTGCATGGTATTTCATAAACTCCTTGGTTTTCTAACTGGATCTTGTCTTTGGGGTTTCTTAGGATGTTGACTATTTTTTGGTCAGTGCCAAAGGCTGTCCTGATATTGTGTTTGTGGAGAATTTTGCTGATTTTATCTGTGGTGCCTTTGATGTAGGGGAGGAGGGTGATACCATTGTCCTGTTCTGTGTCTCGGTTTCTGGGGGGTGTCTCCTTTAGGATTAGATTGGTAATTGTGTTTCTTTGGAATCCGTTGGAAATTAATATGTTAGTGAGGGTATGTAATTCTGTTCTCAGGTGGTCTTTGGGTAAGTTTGCACAGTCATAGACCTTCTGGATTATCAGATTGTTTGTTGGCAATAGATCACCCTTCTAACAGTGTGCAACACTATCCTTGCTGCCATGATTATGTGTAAAATCAGGTATTTCATCTCTTTTGAATATTCACCTTTTATCATTCCCAACAGAAAAATTTCGGCCTTGAGATCTAATTGAATATTTGTAATATTTTTTATCCAAATTCTTATTTTTTCCCCAGTATTTTTTACTTTGGGGGCAAAGCCACCAAGCGTGGAAGAAGGATCCCTCTTTCATTTATATTTCCAACAAAGTGGACTTAGGTTTGGGTACATATTAGCCAACCTTGAGGGTGCCAGATACCATCGATAGCTCATTTTATATTGCTTTTCTTTATAGACCGCCAATTTTGTTATTTTATAATTTTGCTTCCAAGTTCTTTCCCAGTCTTCCAAATTGATATTACGTCCTACATTCCTTGCAATAATGGGGCCCTTGACTATTTCTTCTGCCAATTCAAGTTCTAGTAGGTAGTTATACATTTTGGAGATTATTTTTTTGTCTGTCCCCTCTAATATTTTATTTAACTGATTCGACTTTCCCTCTGTTCCAAATTCTTCTACAACTTTTTTATACCTTGTTTTAAGCTGTAAATATGGCCACCACTGTATCTTCATCCCTTGCTCTCTAAGTTCTTGATTTGTCTTTACTATTCCTTGGGAGTCTAAAACATCATAGTATTTAATCCTTCTTCCAATTTCTAGTGCATTGGGGTAAATCAGTGCCTCCATAACAGATACCCACCCTGAAATGTTCATATAATGCCCTAGATCAGTGGTGGTCAACCTGGTCCCTACCGCCCACTAGTGGGCATTCCAGTTTTCATGGTGGGCGGTAGGGGTTTTGTCCCCTACTTTATAAATCACCATTACTGTGGAACCGGTGGGCGGTTAGAGAAAACTTTACTACTAACAGAGATTCAAAAGTGGGCGGTAGGTATAAAAAGGTTGACTACCCCGTCATAGAACTTTCTTGATGTACTACATTATCTTAAGTCTGTTCCTTTGACAAAGCAAATACTGTCTACTTTTGCTAAGGAGATGGGAATGCATTATAAATCCAGCAACTTTTTGTTAACCCCAGAAAGAAAGAAAAGTCTGTTCCATCTAGCACAGTAGTCTTTCCATGATGAAAGCTGATATGACTTCTGGCAATTTCATGGATTAATAATTACTTTGCCATGCCTTTGCTTTCATTTGGGATATTTTTAGATTTTCCAACAATTCTTTTCCACAATTCTATGATTTCTTGATAGTCACTTGTCCTTATATCAACTAGATCTGTTCAAGTTTCATTCTTTGAGATCAGCCATAGGTGCTGACAACTACCTCAACTTTTTGCCTCTGCATTTTTAAAAAAACAATTATCTTCTCAGTAGGAGAGTAGTATAATCGTGTCATGACATGAAAGAGAAGAAAACATTTTTTTCTTATAAAAATAAAAACCAGGATATCTATTTCTATATGGATTGGTTTGGTTTCAGGATAATGTAGTTCAAGGCACACTAAGACTTTTCAAAAGTTTAACACCTTATATTGGCTGGAAGTCCTTAGGAAACTGCATCCCCCATGTTTGATAATTGGCTAATGTAGTTTTGACAAGTTAATAAGGAAGAGTTGCTAAAACAATAACAAAAAGAGTTTGGATCTCACTGGCAGCACCTCCATGACTTCTGAATATGATTATTTTCGATTCTAAAGACAAACAATGAAACCTTCTATAGAACATTGAATCTTTATCTCAGCAAGAAAATCAATCTGGCCAAGGCTACTGCGTCTGGTGGCAAAGTATGACCCTATTTATTCTCTTGTAACTCTTGCAGTCGTGTCCAAAGATCCTCTTCCATTGATAGTTAAATTTGCAAAACCAACAAAAAAGTTATAGTTAATGGTATGTAATATGTAGCTTGCCCTTGACAGTCAATGTATTTCAGTAACAGAAGAATGAAGAAGATTTAACATATCTTAAACAACTTCACTGGCCTAATGCTATCTGATTGTGAAGTTAAATCTAAAACAAGTGAAGCTACCTTGTTGGAACTGGGGACAAAGAATGACCTAGAATGTAAAAAATTCTAAAGGCAATTATTTTTGCTGCATGGACTTGTCTGCATGTTCAGTTTGCTCTTTAATCAGAGGTCAGGAATGTGGCACTACCAGACTTACAATGGTATATAGGAAGAGGAAAAAGAGAACTCATTTAGCTTAATTTACATTCAGACATGTGACTGGATAGCATATGGAACAGGATTGAGCTAGCCATCTGGACCAGGCCAGAGTATTGTCTAAAAGGTACAAATACCTGGGACTGCTAGGGGGATTGGCTGGGACCTGCTAAGGGGCCTAGTTTAGGAAGAATTGCTCAGCCATACGCAGAATGAAATCACTTGACAGGAAATCTCTTCACAAGCTCCAAGCACCAGCAATGATAGGCTTTAACTAGGACATTTGATAGTGGCTCTGGATAGAATTCCAAATTTTTTTTAGCGTGCCCTCCAGTTCTCAAGTCCTCAAAAAGGAGGCAGGGCAGTGTTCATCTAGTAATGTATGAGAAATAAAAAGCAGCAAGATTTATTTAGTAGAAAGGAGAAAAGCAGGCACCAAAGCAAGAGGAGCAACTTAGAAAAGGATATAATTTAGAATAGTTCTTTAAGCAAAAACTTCAGAGGGTGCAGAGTCCTGTAATTAAGTGACAACCAAATTAGTGATTAAAGTTGTCTCTGGCTACACATTCCCGGATTGGAATGCAACAGTAGGCTTCACTCACTGCTGGACTAGGGCAGAAATGCTACTGATCTCTCTCTTTTCTGAAATATGTCTTTTGTTTCTCAACCTTTCTTCTTCTCAGATTTTTGTTAAGATATCTTCTAGGACACTTTTTTTTATAAATAAAACTCTTCAGTTTCCAGTAGTTTTTCTTAACTGCATATGAAAGCATATAGATTATTTATCTCATATTCCAACGTTCCTGAATCTTCAGTGGAATGAAAAAGCAAAATTAAAACATTCTAGAGTTGAATCTGGATCCTGGTGATAATACCAGCACAATTTTGTTGGCAGAGCTAGAGGATTATTTCTACCAGCTTCTTCTGTGAGTTCTCCCCCACCCCACAACTTCCTATTCTAACTCAGGAATTCCCAGGCAGAATCTAAGTACTAACAAGAGTCAACCTTGCTTAACTTCCTAGATTAGCCAATATTTGGCTAGGGGGCATTAGCTGTTGAGCCTATTAAAGATAGTTGGGGATTACTCGAGTTCATTTCTGCCAACATCATTATGATATGACATTGCATCACATTTCAGGGCAAAGAGATGTGAATTTTTACAATGGGATTTCCCACATTTTAGAGATTAACCCAGCATTTGTCCTTTCAGAAACTGTGCAGAAACTGTATGTAAAATGTAGGCAAATGACATCAAAATAAATTAAATAACCTATATTTATATTGATTGTGGCATATATTATGATTACCCCTATAAGGCTAATATTTTCCCTTTGTTGTCATATTTAAAATTATAATTTGGCAGCAAATTTTAAGACTGCAATGGGGTTAAATTGAAACCTCAAGAAAGTTCATGAAAACCTAAGAGCTACAACTTCCATCATTTAGAATCGATTTCCTCTGATTTTTGAGATGAAAACCACCAGCCTGTGGCAATATAAATTACAATCCAGAGATTTAAAACACTGAGAAAGGCAAGAATGAGGAACTAGAAAAAAAGTTGAGCGTTTCTTTAGGAGAACAAACCTCCAGTTAGAAATTGGTAGAACTTCCAAAGTATTGGATAGAACATCTGATACAATTGTAATTTTTACAACTATTCAATGGAATCCATACATTTTGGCTTGTCCTGCAGCAACATGACCATTTTTTTTTCTGAAGAAAAAACCAACCATATTCATACAGGAGCCTCTGTGGCTCAGTGACCAGCTGCCTGCAGTTTGGCAGTTCAAATCCCACCAAGACTCAAGGTTGACTCAGCCTTCCATCTTCCGAGGTGGGTAAAATGTGGACCCAGATTGTTGGGGGCAACATGTTGACTCTGTAAACTGCTTAGAGAGGGCTGTAAAGCACTATAAAACAGTATATAAGTCTAAGTGATATTGCTATATTTGCACACAGACTACCTATCAGAAACAATAGAACCTTATAAGAGACCAGCCATAAAATAAATCAGTCAATCTGACAATCGTTTAAAAAGCATGCAATAGTTGACCCTCCCTTTTATTTTGTATAAAATGAAAATAGTACAGATTTATCATATTTTAAAAAAAGATAAGTAGAGATGATAAATGGAGTGATATGAGATCATTTTAACCTTTCTTTTAAGGGAGGAGACTTACAAATACTTCACCTGTTCATGTGCTTAGGAAACCTAAAATATATTGTAATGATGTGTGAGAATGATCCTTAGGGACAAGGGGAAGAGATGCTACCTTGGAAATGGGCACACAAAAGAGGTGGAAGTGTCCAGTGACTTAACAGGAAGAAATTTCGAAAGGACCCGCCGTAATTGATTAAGCCTAGTTAAAAATGGCAGCAGGATATTAGTACCTTTAGACTTGCAATATTCTGTTAAAATACTAAAGAATAATTATCTATAGGTAATTCTCAATTTATGACCGTAATTGGGGCTGGAATTTCCATTGTAGGTCATCACAGTCAGATCTGATTTTATGACAAGCTATGTGGTACTCTTCAAGTGAATCGATGAAGTTGTTAGGTGAATCACACAGCCATTAAGCAAATCATATGATTGTTAAGTGAATCCAGCTTTTCCAATGGGTGTTTTTTTGCTGGATATCACCCCCCCCAAAAGTTGCAAATCATGATCATGTGACCACAGGATGCTGCAGTTGGTTGTAAATGCAAGCCAGTTACCAAATCCTTGAATTGTAATCCTGTGACCATAGGGCAGTGTGATTGTCATAAGTGCAAGGAGAGATTGTAAGTCACTCTTTTTCTGATACTCTTGTATCTTTGATCTGTCATTAAATAAATGATCATATGTCTAGGACTATCTGTAGTTGTGTTTCCTGTCTGGTTTACCTGGGAGGGCTGAATATATACGATTCTAATATTGTAGGGATGGATTAAAACTCCTTGAAGATAAAACATTTTCTATCTGCCTTCAAAAGATTTCATTTTGAGAAGTATTTTCTTCATGCTGTTATATAATCGCAGTCTGAAAGTTCAGTTCAGTAGTATGATGTATATAAACTACCCTCAAAACGACACTATAGAGTACTGCACACAAAAACAACTAGACACAAGGACAGTTTTTTCCTGAACGCCATCACTCTGCTAAACAAATAATTCCTTCAACACTGTCCAACTATTTACAAAGTCTGCACTACTATTACTTTTAATCTGCTCATCATTCCTTATCACCCATCACCTCCCACTTGTGACTATATCACTGTAACTTTGTCACTTGTATCCTTACGATTTATATTGTCTGTTTCCTAGTATGAATTGATTGCTTATTGTACCCTGTGACTATTATTAAGTGTGGTGATGATTCTGATGATTCTTGACTCTTGACGAATGTATCTTTTATTTTGTGTATACTGAGAGCATTTGCACCAAGACAAATTCCTTGTGTGTACAATCACACTTGGCCAATAAAGAATTCTATTCTATTCTAAACTCCCTACTTAGTTTCTTTTAAAGCTATTCTAGTTAAAGGGGGGCATTTACAAAATATAGCACTTCCAAACCACTTCATGTGGCTCTATGCACCTTTTCTCTACCTGAAGGGCTTTATGAGATGTCCTCAAAATGTTCTGACTTCCAGTGGTTACAATGCTAGAAATATAGCAACTGAACTTTAACGTATGCTTTTCAAGTGTCTCCTGAAGAAGAATACTAGTACTTTTTAAGACTTTTTGTAGTCACAATGTCACCTGTCGAAAGAACGTACGGGGAATTGCCAAAACACATTGTGCTAAAGTGCATTACCAAAGTCTGGAGTATATCAAGATCGAGCTGTCAAGGAGGAACAGGAAAGCAGAAATTTGTTGAACATTGCAAAGCCTGAATGTTTATTTTAGTGCACATTTCATAAGCCATTTAATCACACACATGTTTTCTTTTAATAAATATAAAGAAAAAGAAAAGTCAGGAATTCCAGCAATGAAGATGGCAGGTATGGACCATACCTCTTCAAATTATTACACAAAGATGCAAATACAGTATTATGTGTAAAATTTCTGTCACATGATTAGGCCCTAAGATAGCCTTGCATTATGTATACTGGACAAGCCAAATTGTCTCTATGCATATAAGATGAACAAAAGGATATTAAGACTTTTGCATATTTAAAGCAGAAGAAATTATTTAATACAGTAGGACTTATAAGAAGACTTAAGTAAGACTGAAGAAATAAACCTTATTCAAGAAACTGATTTTATACCAGAGAAAATTTAGATGGTGTTGTCAAATGTACCTTATGATTCTTTGAAAATAAGCTACTTTTCTACATCTGGATATTTGTTTAGTTGGCAAGGGAAATTCTCATTATAATCTTTTTCCATAGTAAGTAAGATTACAGAGTCAATACCTTATGGTACATTACCTGACACAAGGTTAGTTAAATTTCTGAAGAGGAAAAATTGTGTACACATTCCTTTCTGTTTTTTTCTCCCTAGGATTGTACTGAATGGAGAAATCCTTGGTGGAAAGGCTAAGAATTCTCCAGCTGAACAGACTAGAGCATACCAGGAAATTTGGACTGATGGGTGATAGTTTGTCGTATGTTTTTCTTAAAACAAATCTTTAGAATAACAGATTACTAATAAAGCACCCTCCTCTCCTGTTTGTAATGCATGCCCTTCCTGATTCTTTCAAGTAGCCAAGTAAAGCATCAATAGCTAAATCCAAGAGATTGTTAGTAAGTTTTTGAAGGAGGCGATAGTGCATCATCTTCTTTTGGAGCCCTATGGTGGATCCAGCTATTTTTGACAACTTTAATGGGTCTCTAGTGTTTCTTTTTCAAGGGAAGGTGCAGAGAAGTTAGTGGGTACTCAGTGACATCATAAACTCGGGGGAAAATTATCTAGATTCATACCAGTTCAAGTTCATACCAAGTCACAGGATGGCAATGGTATACTAACCACTCTAATAAAGCCCACACAGGGAATTTAATGGGAAATGGGATCCTCTTGGTCATGTTACCTCTTTGGTACATTGGTTAGCATCAAACATTATAGCTTTCTGAACCACCATTAAATATTGGAAGTTGGAGGGCATCATCCCAGAGTGGTTCAGTTCCTACCTGAGTGGCTGATTCCAATTAATAATCACAGAAATGCAGCACTAGAGGCTAAAGTCCCCATTCTAATGTGGGCTACTATAGGGTTTGGTTTTCTTGCACATGTTTCTTAAAATTTGGAGTAGGGCATATATCAGTTTGGGATTAAGTTTAATCTCTACACCGAGGATTCAAATTTATTTGACTACCCTGGATTGAGGTGGAGATGCCATAGACACCCCTAGACAGTGGTTGGTGGTTGTCAGAATCAGATGGGACAAACTGTACAAACTTCCATGAAATCCTTTGAAGACTAAATTTGAATTTTTATCCAAAAACATTGACTCAATCTAGCAACAACAGCCACACTTCTCTTAAGTTGTCTCATGACTCAAGGGACTTTCTGGACTCATGGGCCTTTTATAAGGGTGCCTTTGCCCATCTTCAATTGGTGTGCTAATTGCAGTCCTATCTCCGCCAAAATGCCCAGGTGATAGTTACTTGTGCTCTTATCATCACACTGTTAGATCACTGCAGTGTGCTCTACACTCAGAGCCTTTGGAAACAATTCAAAAGGATGGATATTTTAGCCAAATATCATACCTTTCTGCAATTTTTCTCCTTTTATCATTGTTGTTTTCTCAACTATAAAATACTATCAGATATCAAATAAATGTCACAATAGATATCAAAATCAAATACTGAAATATTATTGGTACGTTGACATAAAAATAATCTGATGTCAAACTGACAATTTATGTAATTTAGGGATTCACTTTCCTGCTAGTGTGTAAATCAAATAAATCATCTTTTGCAAAGGATTGAATTGTGGTGGGAAGGTAAAACCTGTACAATGTGTATTCTTAATGTGTATTTTACAGGTATTCATTTGCTGCACTATAATTCTATCCACTTAATACCGTTTTTCATCAGAAATCATGGCCAGACATTGAAACAAAGAGCTCAATTCTGCAATGAAATGGTATTCCACTCCTGAATTTTGTTTTAAAACTTGGGATAGGTAAGTGAAACATACCTTGAGTTCCAATTCAACATATAGTTGAGAGCAGTAGCAGTTATCTTGAAACCCAGCTTTATAAGCTAACCCATGAATGTATTGATTAGCTTTAAGTGGCATAATTTCTCTTGCCACTGCACACTCCCTAACATTAAGGAGACATTGGGGGCATTGTACTTCAGATCTATAGTCCTGTTCCTTATTATTATTTCTGCCTTGATGAAAAGGCATGTGAGAAAAGAAAGAAAACCACCTTTTAACTCTGGGAATAATGACAGCCAAATTTGGATTAAGCATATTCTCTACTCATAGCCAAAATAAGACCATGTTAGCTAATGTTTTATTGTTAAGCTTGGAATATCCTCAATCACTTGAAGAATGGCAGTCACTTATTACATCAGAGAGAGTATTTTCCTTCCAGCATATTTGTAGTCCTGAAAAGCATGTTCTTAAGAGGCTTAAACCAACCTTTAAAAAACTCCTAACTACAGAGACAAATCTCTTGTACTGTAATGACATCTGATTTCTTTTCTTGTCTTTTCTTTTTTCTTTTCCTTCCTCCCGTCCTTCCTTCCATCCTCCATCCTCCTTTTCACTTTCTTTATTCTTTTCTCTCTCTCTCTCTCTCTCTCTCTCTCCCCTTCCCTCCCTCCCTCCCTTCCTGCCTTCTCCTTCCTTTCTCTTCCCTAAAATTCAATCAAAACTTTTTCTTTCACCTTTTTAAATTTTGTAACGCTAATGTCCTTCTTGGAAGAGGAGACACCCTCTAATTGTATTAGTAAACATGCCTGTACACCCCTGCTTTAATCATCAGTTAAGCAAACCACATATAGAGATAATTTTAAGCTGACTCCTTTGAAAGTGTTTGTATCTGTTCTTCAGCATGTTCCAGTTTGTAGTATACTATCAAAACAAAAAGGAAAATTAGATGGTAGACGAAACAGACAGGGAACATTTGATGTGAGCTAGGAAATTAGTTCAACCTTATTTTGAATCTTAGCTCAATAAATTGAATTAGACAAACCAACTTCAATATCCAAATCAGCATCCCTGAATCAGAATTAAATCATTTCAATTTTGGTCATTACTAATTTGCTCTGTGATGAACTGATTCTTTAGAACATTTTAGAACCCCGATTGTATCAATGTTAGATAGCAGTGCAGTGGGCCAAGATCCCATGAATCCTTAATTCCAAATTGTCCTCTCCCATTATATTTTCTTTTGAGACCTTCTTTGATTAGCGATTTGAGAAAAGACCAGCCATATGATTTGAGAAGAATTCTGACCTTCTGTCCAAGGTCAAAATAAATTCTTATATAACTATTATTCTTAATGAGATGCTGGGCCACAGAGCATAGGATTACTTTATAAGTTTATATTCATGCCATTGTTTCCTTAACCTACTATTGTAAAAATGACAAAGGAAAAAAATTGTGATCTAAAAGTTGTACAACAAAGTTGTGTGATCTTTAAGCTGCACAAACATTTAATGGTTCAACAAGTTTTCAAGATATTACTCTTCAGGGAGATAAAAATTAAATTTACATTATTGTTAACACAATATATAAAAGCAAAAAAACAACCATGACATGACCTATTTTGAAATGTCTATGTATTATTTAAATACTGTAATGCAGTATATATGTAATTAATTATCTTTTTTATCCCAGCCAACTTTGGACTCTGAATGCCAAGAGTTACAAATCTGAGCATGGACTCAATTTAATTAATTTAAATTAAATATAACTACAACAAAGTTTTAAAATATACAACTACATAATCACTCTTCTATATTTAATAATTATTCCATTTTGCCATATCCAACATTTCAGCTTGGTGGAAATTACAAACAGATTTCAGGAACTGTAATCACAGTGAAAGGTCACACTTGGCTTTCTGTCTTCAGGTTGCACACTTACAATATGGTTTTTAAACCATATAAACAAGTATTAATCTCTTTTTTATATAAATGTGTGTATTCTATATTTCATAAGAATGATATAGTCATTCACTGATGCTTCTATTTGTCTTCTAGTGTATAATGTGCAGGAGGGATCCACAAACTTTTATCATGGACTGTATTTTATATGATCACTGAAATTAACTTTGGTTATCAACAGCTCCTCTTTATTCATTGGTAAAATGAGAATTAATAAAAACTGCTCTCATGAGATATTGGAATTGAAAACAATATAACATACTAAAAATGAGCTTCCTCTATGCAAATGGGTACAGTACTTCTATTCCTTCTGAAATAAATGATAATTACTAAGATCCTGTGTTAACAATGGAAAATACAATGTGGATATGTTTTGGAGAGGAAACTGATTCGCATTCTTCAAAACTAGAATTTGCATTAACTGAAACAAACATGTCTACGAGTAGTAATAGTATATGTTGTGGAAACAAATGGAACATCTTGACAGTTTCAAAAATAAATTTGTTTGTTTTTCTGTTGTTTTTCCCTTCAAGTGAGTATTGACTCTGGTTGACTGCCTGGACTAGCCCCTGAAGACTTCTTGGCAAGATTTCAGAAGTGATATACCATTGTCTTCTTCCTAGGGCTGAGAGAGAATGACTGGCCTAAGGGCTACCTTTGTGCCTAAGATAGGATTAGAACTCACTGACTCAGTTTCTAACCTGGTTAGTTAGCCAATACATCAAAGTATCTATGAGAAATCGCAAGGAGAAATTACTCACCTATTTAGAAGACAGAAACTGAAGCTGAAAACTTTTAGGAGTTCTGTTGCTCTGTTTCTTGCCATTTTCAGTTTGAGCGGGTTTATTTCTGTACTAATCTATGTTTTAAAATTTAAAAAGTACGAAGAATTCTATTTAAATATTTTACAACTTTTTTCTTCAAAATAAAATATACTGTCATTCTCTTTAAAAGTAAGAATTATATCAGAAGGTCTGAGAAATGCAGATATCAGTGGAGGCTAAAATTCCAGTTATTTGGGAAGTGGCAATGCAATTGATTTATACTGGTGTTTGCTATATCTAATATTTCAAACTTTTTTTTTTTGTTAGAGAAGGGCTGATGTTGGGGTAATAGTTTTTCTGCTTGCTCTAAGAATGTCTATAAATGTCAATAAAACAAATAGTACAAAGATATCACAAATCTCAAATAAAAAATATATTTTCCTATTAATTTTTAAGGTAATTTTGTCAACACTTTTAGAAGCTCTAGTTAAAAAACTGGGGAAGACAAAAACACTCCAGATCATCTTTTTAAAAATGTTATATAGAAATCTAATTTATAATAGAGTTTTAAAGTTTCAAGTTTTAAAATGTTATTAGAAATCTAAATTATAATAGATTGGAGGCTCTGAGTTTTCTCAACATGAGATTTAAATGGAAACTGCTGTTTCCTCAGATATGTTTCTAAAAAGTGCTTTTCTTGTTTCAGTTCAGCCATTCACCACACATCCCTCACTCTGAAGGATGGCATTTTGAAAAGGAGACAGCACATTTTTGTGCCAAACGATTACATGTTGTGTCAGGCAGTGGGATGTGATCAGATAGAAAAGAATGTCTCCATTGTCCAAACAGACAAATGCTGCAGCTTCCCAAATTAATAGTGAATATTGATTCCCCCCACTTTGTACTTACATGCCATGCAATCAGAATTAAAAATATAGTACACAATAGGCCTTCCCGGGAACGTTAAATCAGAACTGGGATTTTTATTTTTTAAATGAAATAAAATTATCTTATAGAACACATTGCTTCATTTCTAACTCTGGGTGATAGAGTTATATTGCAAACCTTTTGGTTTCCAGTGTGAAGATAGGACAAGTGTGAACATATCTCTCTATCTCTGTGTATCCTCTTCAGGAAGCAATTGCTTCCTTTTTATTGTTCTTTCTCATTATTAGGTTTATCAGAAAATAATGCTGTTTCCTCTAGCTGCTGCCTTCCATGAGTTAGACTAGAAGACCCATCCCTAATGAAAGTTATACTACAATTCAGTTTGAGAGTACTAGGTTAGGAAAGAGTGCACAAAGGCCTGAACCAACATAACATGTGCTTAAAGGGAGTTTATTGGCACATGGCAAGAGCCAGCTGAGAAATGATCACAAAGGAGGTAACCATTACCCTGGAATGACTTTCCTTTTGGGCAGGGCCAACATTTTGACAGGTTTCATTGTTGTTTGATTTCTGAAAGCTAGTGCTGATTCACACTAGGCTGTAGAAAGATTCTCCTAATAAAATCCCTCAGAATTCTATAAAAATTGGAATATTTCCCTCGAAAAGACTGGTATTTTACCCTTTTAGGAATGCTGGTGTGGAGCAATAGCCCGGTACTCATATGGTGTCTCACAGGGTCTTCCTAAGACATTTCAAGGCAAAAGGCACATATAAACAATAGATGCATTCTACATTATTTCCATTTTAACTGATGATTTCAAATGACAACAAGGAAAGAGAGACAGAGCATCTGCATAAATAAAGATTATTCATGGTGTAACGAGATAGATCATTTGCAGTTGTCTCTGATTTGCATTTGGCTAACATTAATGCCATTTGCAGTCAGATTTTCCAGATAACATCTGTTTGTTTATTTATTTTTTAACTACTTAGATTTCTGCTATGATTTGGTTATCTATTCAGCAATCCCAAAAGTAGTTAATCTTAGAAGAAAAGATTACTAGCAATAAATTAACATTACTCATGCATTCCTTATCACAATCACAGTCATAAATCAGAAGTCACTTTGACAGATGCCTGCAGTGGCTAAGCTGATGTAGAATTGGGGAAGGGTGATAAAAGAGGAGATAAAAGGCTAGTTATACATATTGAGATGCAGATTGTACATAGACACATTTTAAGTATACTTTATCAATTAATTATTGGCATATTAAAAAAAAACTATTGTGTTTGTGAAGACTTTCAGTGATAGTTTTAAGCCTTTTGATGTTCAGGAGTTCAGTAGCTCCTCATTCAAATAGGGTGCTAGAGTTTCTTTGTTCTAAAGTAGCTGGTTTGAAATCTTTAACTGAATATTTTGGAAGGTTAAAGTGATCTGCAATTACTCTGTCCTTGGTTTGAGATGTCAAAGTTATATCCATTCATTTTTTTCATAAAATCTTGTCTTGGATAGAATCCATAGAATCCATTGCTGCCCGATGATGGGATATATCTCTAGCTGGGGAATTCTGGGAATTGAAGTTCGTAGGTCTTAAAGTTGCCAAGGTTGAACACCCCTGAACTAAATGAAGGCCATGTCAAGGTGCTTCTAATCTTATGTATAAAACTGATGGAACTTGTAATGGTACCATTGGTATAAATGTGGAAGCACCCAGACATGACAACAAACACAGATATCTACCTCACACCCACTTTTATGTAGCACAAACATTATTAAGATGGTATTGGTTTTGGAATCGTGGATATGAAAGTAGTAACTCCTTCACAGTATTAGCCATGACAAGCAAAAATGAACAACTTTGTGAACCACAGCCATAAAGAATGTCAGCCTCAATGCTTCCCAAATGTACGTAAATACACCATTCATTCATTCATTCATTCATTCATTCATTTTTACATTTCTGAACTGCCTCCCTCCCTCAAAGGGGAACTCTGGGCAGTGTGCAATAAAACATCAAAATATAAAACAGCATGTAAAAATTAAAATTTTAGAATTAAAAATGTAAAAAGTTATAAAAATTTCTAAGGAGACAAGAATAATTAAACCCTGTTTAAACCAAAACTACTTATCAGAAAGTCCTTTTTGCCCAATATAGGTAAAATATTTTAAGTCAATTTAAAAATTGATGTAACGACTGGGTAATAGGTTTGTTTGTAGTTACTCAAAAAAAAAAAAAAACCACTCTTAAGCCAATTTTGACCAAGTTTGAGAAGTACTGGTCTAGCTGTTTTATTAGTTGGTCTGATTTCTGTCCATTTCATGAAAATGTGATGTTTCTCCATTTAAAAAAATTGTCTTAAACTGTAACAAAAAATTCTGGTCTTCCACATATGTTTGATAAATACCAGTTGCATTACAGAAGAACTAGATCTACAGAGGACGCTACAGCCATCACTCTTCACACTGCTCTGACTCATCTAGAACAGAGAGGGGTGGAGGGGCTACACAAGGATGCTTTTTATATATTTTAGTTCTGCGTTTAAAACAATTCTCCCACATAGACTTCTGGACCTTGGGCTTTCTTATTCAATCTGCCTTTGGATTATGGATTTCCTGTCTGGCTGCTCATAGAAGGTCAGATTAGGTAATCATACCTCTTCAGCCCTTATTCTTAACACTGGTACACCACAGGGTTGCATGTTGAGTCCCTTACTTTATACTCTTTATGTGCATGACTGCATTCCCACTCACGCTAGTAATACTATTACTAAATTTGCAGATGATACAGTAGTGAGGGGACCATCTCCAGGGGGGATGAGTCTGCCTACCGAGATGAGGTGGACCGGTTGCTTTGGTGGTGTGGAGAGAATAACTTTGTCCTCAATATCAATAAGACCAAGGAACATATAGTGGACTATAGAAGGAACAGATCAGACATTCAGCCCTGGCTTATCAATGGGGGCCAAGTGGAGCAAGTGGCCAGTTTTAAGTTTCTGAGTATTACCATAAAAGAAGACCTGACCTGGGGTGCTCACATTGCAGCCCTGGTCAAAAGGGCCCAGCAGAGATTATACTACCTGAGACTTCTCAGAAAACAACTGAATGAGAAACTGTTGGTGACCTTCTACCGCTGCACCATAGTAAGCATTTTAACATACTGCACCTCTTTATGGTTTGCCAATTGCACAGTGGCAGATAGGACAGCACTAACATCATTGCCCAGAAGATCATGGGTTGCCCTCTCTCCTCTTTGGAAGAACTTTATAGCTCCCGCTGCCTTAAGAAAGTTCAAAACATTCTCAAAAATCCATCTTGCCCTGGGCACCCTTTTTTGGAATTATTACAATCTGGCAGATGGTATAGGATAATAAAAACAAGGACAAATAGGCTGAAAAACAGCTTCTATCCCAGGGCAGTAACTCTATTGAATTCTACTGTATAGTACATTGAAGATGGTATTTAATTTCATTGTATGATGTGCAATGACAATAAACTAAACCAAAAAAATAGCACTTTCTGTCCACAATGAAAAAAAAAGTTGTTTTACAATAGTCTCACAAATAGCAGCAAATAGAAGTAGCCCCATTCTTACATATTATAAAAGGTAAAATTGATTATGTAAAGCAATCAGATTAACCACTGAAAATCCTTTTCTGAAATCATTTCCATATTAACATGCTCATCCTCCTTTTCATGGTCAGGACTCTATCCATTTGCTGCATACAGTATTTCAAGATTTGCTTTAAATGAGAAAAAAAACATGGTTTCCAATTTCATAAATCAACAGAAATGTATTTAGTTAAGAGATTGGTGACTAAATGGGCCGTACCATGAAATAAGCATATCACAGGTACTTTTGTGCGAAAATTCTAACTTATACAAAGAACGGGATGACATGAGGAAGGATATATCAATCAACTTGTTAAAGGCTTGTAAAAATATAAAAATAAGCCTTGAGGGAAATATTATCCCTTTGCTATAAAAACTCAGTGATAATATAATAGAAACCGAAAGCTCTGGGAAGAGGAGAGATTGTTTGAAGAATAACTGGGGGAATTAATATATCATAATTTTGTATTTTCTCCTAGTAAATTTTGGGATTACATGATATAGTGGCTAATATGATACGGAAATTTATAGCTGTAACTTGCCTAACACACACACACGTACACATCAAGGATTTGATGCTTTAATAATTTTAAACTTAATACACTTCCAAAAAGTTCGAATATGAGTTAACAATGATGTCATTAAATTAAGGTTTAGAAAGGTAGCATTAATGAGAGTTCACTGCTTCTTTTTATGTTATTAGAAGGAGCATTAAGGCCCAGGCATATTTGTACAAAAATTAGTCTTGCTACCCTTCCTTTCCCTTTCCTTCCTTTCCCATTATACTTTTACAGGTGGTCAGCGACTAATGAGCACAATTGAGCCCATTGCTAAGCAAGAGAGTTAAGTGAATTTCTCTCCATTTTATTACCATTGTTGCCACAGTTATTAAATAAATCATTGCAGTTGTTCAGTTAGTAACATGATTGTTAGGTGAATCTGACTTCCCCGTTGACTTTATATGAAAATCACAAAAGGTGATCACAAAAGGTGGCCCTGGGACACTGCAACTGTCATAAAAAATATGCCATTAGCCAAGCATCTGAATTTTGATCATGGGACCATAGGGATGCTGCAATGGTGATAAATGTGAAAAATAGTCCTAAGTCATTTTTTTCAGTGCTATTTGAATTTTGAATGGTTACTAAAGAAATTTTCTACAAAACACAGACTCATATTGTACCTTTATTTATGATTGGAAATCAGAACACCAAAGAAATATAGATTTTTTTTTTAAATGAGATATGAAAAAGCACACGGTCTTTAGGAAATCCAAGTTTATTGATTTATTCAGTTTTTACTGGTGCCCATCGCAAACAAGTGACACTGGATGGCAAACAACCATAAAATCAATTAAACTATTAAAAACTGAATATAAAAATAAATACATATACATACATACATACAAATGTCTATGGCCCAGTTACATGCAACCCATTTAAGATAAAGTAGAAATTCAGTCAAAAGGACTACCTTCCGACTTTCAAGATTCTGTCAATGTAGCTTTACAAGGTAAACAAATTAAGCAGTAAAACTGATTATGGTTGGCATCTGCTCCACAACACATGCAGCCCCAGTGTTATCTTTGAAACTCCGAGGAGAACTTCACCAGTAGGGAGATCCAATCTTCCAATGATATAGAAGCACAAATAACCAGAATTTGTTATAAAGTCAGAAGATACAACAGAGCAAATTCAACTATTACATATTTTTTTGCATATTTTACATATTTGTTGCAATTTATAGAAGGAAGAAATGAAGGGCCTTTTTCCTGAGACAGAGTGGAAATTCTTTTCATCCATTCTTGTGTAACTAAATAGCTGGATCAATGGCGGAGAGTAGGAGGTCACAGCTCCTCTACTTCTAGGTGACCTAGAAGTATTGCATAGAAATAAAAGGTGAGAAAAATTGAAAGAAACAGAGATATTGAAATTTAATCTGTTTGCTACATAGGTGGAAAACATATACAAGTTTTCCATCTATGAGAGTTGTCCTTAACTTATGACAACAACTGAGCTCAAAATGTTCATGATCAGTCATTGCAGTTTTAAATCAAATCATCACATGACCGAGTTCAATTTTAGAATCATTTTTACAATAGTTGTTCAGTTAATCACATGGCAGTAATTCCAAATGCAGATTATCAAGTGGCTGTATTTTGCATTTTAATTTTTTTTTTTTTTGCTCTAAATAAATGAAAAACGGGATAATGTAAACATTGGAAGCTGATCCTAAATTGGAGTTTATTGCCAAGTATCCAAAATATGATCACATGAGTGTAGGGTTGGTGTGACTGTCGTAACCAAGAAGACAGGTCATAAGTAACTTTTTTTGAGTCTGTCGTGTCTTTGAACAGTTGAATAGCAATTGGTTGTAAATTGAGGATTACCATTGGAAATACAAAGCGTGGGATGGATTTTCTGTCACTTCATGTGCCAATACCCTCCCCTTCTCCCTTTAACGTTCTAAATAAAGTTACCTTCATTAATGTAAGCATACATCTTTGCAACATGCCAGGTTTCTCGGGGAACTTTTGGAAAAGCCTGCTGGACTTTATCAAGCTGGAAGATGCATAAAGAAGTGCCTCATGCTATTGCCAAGGTGTCGTATACAATAATTCTCCTTCCCTTGTCTATTGACAGAAATCTTAGTAGCAAGACATCCTTCCATCAAGTGGAATGAGAGGAAAAAGAAACTCCCCCCCCCCCGCACTTACACACTTTGGTTACAAGAGAGAGGTTATTTGACGGTGGGGTCCCGAGAGCAACAGGGGACTGAAGGGCTACAATTCATGGCACTTTCGTTTTACTACATACATCGATCCTGGGATGATGGTTCCCACAGCAGAGGAGCTGGTTCCGCGCTTGTGAGAACAATCATCCATGCGAGTCAAAGTGCTGTGGAATTGAAAAAGAAAAGAGACTTTTGCTGACTTCTGAGAACCAAGACTTTCGCTGCCAAAACACCCTTGTGTAACTTATAATACATTCTTCTCTCAGCCTCTGAGGTTATCCAGTCCCTCTAATAATGCTCCAGCATTCCCAACATTTTTTTTGCAAAGAGATCCCTGCCTGAAGAACAGCAACTTTTGTGACAAGCCAAGTTTCTCGTGGTGCTTGATGCCTGTCTTAAGGAACAATACTCCAGTTATTGTTCACATAGGGACATTTGATAGGAGTTTTTTTTTCTTTCTTTCTGTGAATGTTTACACTGACCAAGTATTCCTTCAAGCTCCTCATGGAATTTCTGGACCCTTACCTTCAAAATAAAAATGAAGTGCTCTGAGGCGGGAGGCTGCTGGAGAAGTCCTCTGAACGTGAGGCCAAAGGCCTCCTCCACTAACTTCTCCACCTGAAAAGAAACATAAGAGATGGTGCTTATTACTTAGGGGAAACATTTTCCCACCCATGCCAACACCGGAAAGGAAATCCCAGAAACGTGGGTGAAGATGATACCTCAGGAACATCTTCATCTTGTATCTCCATGATAGCCATCCAAAAGCAGATAGATAGGTCTAACAGCATGGATTCCACTGGTGGATCCATGGCTGGTGTGACCTTGCTGTGGGATCAAAAGAAGGAAGAGACATGCCTATATCATTGAGTAACCCTCAGTGTCATTTTCCCCATAAGAATAGGATAAAGATCAACTGCTAGGAGAGATGAGGAAATCAAGACATCCTCCCCTTTCTTCCCGCCACTTCATAGGGAAAATATTTCCTTTGTTTTGGTGACCCAAGTTCAAAGGATCCAAAATAAAACTTCTGGGTGGTATTCAAGGTGAACTGTATTACCATGTGGACCGTTTTGTATTAAGGTGCCAGGGCATGAGTGGTTCTCTGAATGCCCTTCTCCTTCTTACTCACTGAGTAACCAAACAGTCTTTCCTCACCCACCACAAAGGAAACCAAAGACTGACCTGAGATTGTACATTTCTAACATGGCATCTAATCCGGCCACGAAGCTGTGTTCCTGCAACAGAACCTGCCAGGACACAAAAATGGAGAGAATCAGAAAATTCAAGCTCAGCCAAGTTGCTCCAGAACTTCTTCTTTCTCCCAGCCTGTTTTAACCTGCTCTGCTGCTGCAACAGCTTGTCTTTCAGTCCCAAGGAAAATTGCCCCCTATTAAGGACCCTTTGGAGCTTTTGCTAAACCTCCTGAGAACTCAAAGTCGCTTTCCTCCTTTCCCTTTCCCTGGGATCACTCCCCCATCCTTCTGCACTGCCACCCATTAACTTTCTCCCATTCGCACTGCAAGAAGGCTCTATTGATTTTTATTTCTGGGCACTAGGACCCTTATTTGCCCATTTTCTTTAGGTGAAACAGTGCAGTGATCGCACTGAGGACCTGGACTAGGCGATGCTCCTGTGTGATTGAGAAGAGTCAGGCTGTCAGTCAGGGCGACTGTGGAGCACTTTCTCCCAGAGTCCCCACTGCTCTTCCTTCTACAAGGAAAGCTTGAAACCCGGCCGAGACTCTACCCACCCTAAGGAATCTTTTGCCCCACACTGAGATTGGGCAAAAAAAAAGACTGGGATTGAAACCTGGAGGCAAAGCCCAGAAGAAAAAAACCTTCTACTTCCAAGGGACCTACTAGTTGTGTGTCTCTCTACTCCTCTCAGAAACCTCTTCCCTCAGGTTTTCGCTCATCTTCAGGTCTCTTCTGATACAGGCCAGCTCTGCTTGCACTGTCTCTTGACTAGGTATGTTGCTCCCTCTGCACAACTTTGAAGATCAGATCACAGATGTCTTCTACAGCGTGTCTCCTTCCTCCCCAAACAAGAAAAAAACACAGAGAAACTCTTTAGAGCAGCCCTTCTGGAGACCGACTTACGTCCTCGGAAACATCTTCGCTCCGATCAGTGACGAATGGCAGTTGGTGACCTTTGACCCTGGGTGGAAGGAGTCAAGCAGCCAGCAGAATTCCCTCAGCGGTGAAGGCCTCAGTTGGGATCGACCAAAGGAGATCTGCTCCACCTTTTCTGCCTACACTTTGGGCAGCCAAATATCTCTAGGAACCTACTAATAAACCTCTCAAGCTGCCTCTTTCTCGCCTCTTGGTTCAGAAGCCAAAGCTCTTCGTATATTCAGACTGCCTTTTCATATAGCAGCTCCGGGAAGCTCTCTGGCTAAGCAAGACTCACCAGTGCAGCTTTTGGTCAACTTCCAGTCAAAATTAGTTGTGTTGCAAGCCGTGTGTGTGTCTGTGAACTCTGCTGGGTCTAGAGTCGGCTCCCTCTCGTCTATCTGCTTAGGTTCAGAGACCCTTTTCTGCATGCCAAACTATTCTAAGATGGTGCTGAGTTTAAGGACAGAGAAAGCGAGCAGAGAAATTTTCTCCTGAGGTTTTTCCCTTCAGGCATCATTCCTCATACATTTCTCATACAACAATCTGAGCCATAAAAATGTATTCCTAGAAAAGATTGTACCTAAATAAAATATTACATAACTTAATGATGCCAGGCCCCAAATCACATTACTCGCTTGTAGGGAAGTTTCAACATTGAGGGTTCTGGCTCTTATGAAAGCCAAAAAAAAAAAAAAAAGATTTTTCTTTTTTTTATCCAAGAGGCTGATAGACTGCCCCTTAGTATGGAAGCTCTATTAAATCATCTGCTTGAGCAAGACTCATTATGATAGCTCTCTGCCAGTAGTTTTCTCCTTTGCTACACATCACATCTCTCCTCTCTCAATTATTTCTGTTTAGCAATAGCACCAAGACTTATACACCACTTCACAGTGCTTTGCAGTCTCTCTAAGCGGTTTACAGAGTCAGCATATTGCCCCCAACAATCTGGGTCCTCATTTTACCCACCTCGGAAGGATGGAAGGCTGAGTCAACCTTGAGCCTGGTGGGATTTGAACTACCAAATTGTAGGCAGCTGGTTGCAGAAGTGGCTTGCAGTACTGCACTCTAACCACTGCGCCACAGAGGCTCCTTTAAATGAAGACACCCTACTTTTTCTTCTACATACCAAAGTTCAAGTAAGAGAGAGAGAGAGAGAGAGAGAGAGAGAGAGAGAGAGAGAGAAAGAAAGAAAGAAAGAAAGAAAGAAAGAAAGAAAGAAAGAAAGAAAGAAAGAAAGAAAGAAAGGAAATATCCTTCCCTAACCAAGGGTGGGATTCAAATTTCTTAACAACCGGTTCTGTGGGCATGACCTAATTTAGGTGTGGCTTGGAAGTCATGTGACAGACTGGGCATGGCTTGTATGTAAATATTACAAATATTTATGTAAATATTGAATTTTTTATACAAAAGAGCAACTTTTACCCAAAATCAGGCAAAGCAGGCAGGCAGATTGAGTTGCTCACAGAATCACAGATTCACTTAGAGATCTATGATTCTGCAATCTGCTATCTGAGTCTGTCACATAAAATTTGCTTGCAAGCAAACTAATAAAATTTGCTAGCAAGCAAACTTACAAATTAACTCACAACACACCATTTATATAAATATTGAATTATAAAAAAAGAACAACTTTTACCCAAAATCCGGTAAAGCAGGCAGGCAGATTGAGTTGCTCACAGAATCACTTAGAGATCTTTGATTCTGTAATCTGAGTCTGCACTGAAAAACAGAAGCTTCAGTCCTAAGGAAGGTTCAGCTCTGCTTTTAGATTAGCTAGAAAGCAAGAAATCCAATGATTTTCTGCTTTCTAGTTAATCTAAATCTTCTGGCACAGCAGAATGGCTGAGGGTTGGGGGGAAAAAAAGGAGAAATAGCAACTTACCAAACATAGGCAAGTTGGATGGCCTGCATGCCAGGTAAGGAGTGAATGGGTGCGGCCAGCCAGTGGTGATATTTGCCAGTTCTCCAAACTGGCCAGAATCATAACAACTGGTTCTATAGAACCAGACCGACCAGGTAGAATCCAATCCCTAACCATATCCTTCCCCAAGACAGGGAGCCATATCTTAAAATCATCAATCGGCAATTCCTCTTCAGCCCAATTGACTGCAATACCAGGTGCATTCTCCAAAATGCTGAATCCTAAATCCAGATTGGGGGAAAAGGTTCTTACTTTTATAGAATATATTCTTGCTAAATAAAAAAAAAAGCCTGCATGGTGTTGTTATTCTTTAAAATGAGGAATTATTTCATGTGATCAGCATGGATTCAGGAAAATATGGAGCCAATTTTCACATCAAATGAGTTTATTTATGTGCAAGTCTTATTTCAATTTGTACCCCCTCTTAAATCATTTTTTTCCCTAGAAAGTATGACCCAGAGTTTGAAAACCTCTGCATTTTGCATTTTTAATAAAGTTTGGAGATTTGGAGTAGTCCTATTTCTGTTGGTCTCTTACAGTTCTGCTAGCTTATCCTTGGATGTACATACCCTTGATCCAGGAAGACCAATCTTTGAAGTTAATTTTGGTTTTGCGCAGAACTGTTGAGGTAGTATGAGGCTGGATCTCACTGAAGTTCTTTAAATATGATACTTTTCTGGAAGGCTCCAAAATGTTTTTCTATGATCCCCAGATTGACATGGAACTGATAAAATAAATACTTAATTAGTCAATTAGTGAACAGTCAGCCCACTAATGGGAGAAGATCGCAAGGAAGTAATGAGCATCTGAGAGAAGGCAAAACTGCTTATGTCCTATTTTTCAACTGACCTCACAGAAAAAGAAAATACAACCCAACTTATCATAAACAGGTTAGAAATGTAATTAAATTAAGCAAAAACAAGTTAAGAGAACACTTGTGAGCTCTAGACAGATTCAAATCACTGGGTCCTGACAGACTACACCCCAGAATTCTGAAGGAACTGGCAGACACGATTTAAGAACCATTAAATATATATCTTTCAAAGTTCTTGGAGCACCAAGGAACTACCTGACGACTGGAAAAGAGCTGATGTGGTTCCCATCTTCAAAACAGGAAAAAAGAAGACCAGATTCAGGAAATTACAGGCCAATCTCCCTGCCATCAATACCTGAGAAGATCTTGGAAAATATAATCAAGTAACAAATCTGCAAATACCTAGAAGCAAACCAAGTTATAGCCAGAAGCCAACATGAGCTCATCAAAAATAAATCATGCTAAACAAATTTTATTTCATTCTTTGATAAAATAACTAAAGTAGTGGATCAGCAAAATGCTGTGGACATTGGATACTTAGATTTCAGTAAAACATTTGATAAAGTAGACTACAACCTATTTCTTGATACCGTAGAAAAATGTAGGATAGACAGCAGCACCACCAGATGGCTTTGTAACTGGCTGACAAACTGTATTCATTGTCTTGTCCTAAACAGATCTACATCCACATGGACTGAAGTAAGCAGTGGGGTACCCAAAGGTTCTGTATTAGGCCCAGTACTCTTCAATATCTTCATAAATAATCTAGACAAAGGAATAGAAGGAGAACACATCACATTTGCAGATGACACTAATCTGGCCAACACTCCAGAAGACAAGCTTAGGATTCCAAAGGATCTTGACAGACTTGAACACAGGGCTCTATCTAACAAAATGCTATTCAATGTAGATAAAAGTAAGGTTTTACACATAAGCAAGAAAAGCCAACTGTATAGGTACAAACTAGGTGAAACTTGGCTTAATGTCGGTAATTGTGAAAGGGAACTTGGAGTTCTAGTGGACAATCACTTAAATGCCAACAGTGTATAACAACAGCCAAAAAAGCCAATGCAATTTAGGCTGCATTAATAAAGGAATAGAATAAAGTTTCGTTACCACTTTACAAAGTCTTAGTAATACTTGGAATATTTGTAATAATGCAGCCAGTTTTAGTCACCACAATATAAAAAAGATGTTGAGACTCTGGAAAGAGTGCAGAGAAGAGCAACTAGGATGATTGGCGGGGTAGAGACTAAAACATACAAATAATGTTTGCAGGGATTAGATATGTCTAGCCTGGTGAACAGAAGGACTAGGGAGAGGTATGTTGTAGTGTTCCAATATTTCAAGGGTGCCTATAAAGATGAGGTGCAAGACAAGAAATAATGGATGGAAACTAACCAAGGAAAGAAGCAACCTAGAACTAAGGAGACATTTCCTAATGTCTAGTGAGAACAATCATCCAGTGGAATGATTTGGCTTCAGAAGTGGTGAGTGTTCCATCACTGGAGGATTTCAAAAAGAGACTGGATCCACAGCCATTTGTCTGAAATGGTGTAGGGTCTCCTACAAGGATTTGGACTAGAACACCTTCAAGGTCCCTTCCAATTTTGCTATTTTATGTTCTAATACTTTGTATGTCAGTGATGTACTGTGTGATTGCCACCACCAGGGGTGGGAGTTGGGGGTTAAGGTTTCTTATATTGTGAAATTTTAATGTTGTAAGCTGTGTAGAGTCAACATGTATGAGTTGGAAAGCCATATAAATTAGCTGTATAAATAAATATGTACAAGAAATAAATGCTATCAAATCAGTAGCTAATCGTCCAATATTGGATAAAGGTACTGTCCAGTTGTATCCAACTCTAGGGAGTGGTGCTCACTTCCATTTCTTAGCCAAGGGAGCCAGTGTTAGAGTCCTATATTTGCACATAGTCATTGGGAGAAACATTGAAACTTTGGATATTTTTTTTTTTTTTGTGATGTTCATCTTGAGCATGCAGCAGAATTTACACAACTTTTTTAACATCCTTTTTAATTTTACTTTACAAAATCTTTGTTGGTACCATTCGTTTTCTTATCCTGCACAAAAACCAACCACAATATTTTCTCTTCATCTTTCATTTGACAAACTATCTTTGTTTGAGAGCAAAACTCAATGCTTTCCAGGAGTTTCCACAAAAAAACTATTCATTTGTTTGCCATTTTTTTACTTGCCATGAACAAGCTGATTGTTAAGCAAGAGCAGCTTATACTGAAACAGAATTTTGTTGTTTTTTTAAATCCATGTCTCCTTTTTATGCACAGAGAGGCTTGTAATCGGACAACAATAATGGTTTGATTCCTTATTAATGGGGTCTTAAGCAGCTTATTAAACATATCATTCTTGGTCCTTCTGTCAAGGAAAGTCTTTTTTCTATCAGAAGATAGGCAAATTAGTCATCTCAAAACCAAAAGTTACACCTGAGGATACATTTTTATGGACTAAATAAACAACATGTGATCTTGCATGTATTCTTGCATGGGCAGTCATCCCTGCCCAACATGTGAACTAGTGAGCTTTATTGTCCACCATCATCTGGAAAAGCATCTTGAAATAAGTAGGTATAAAGAAAACTTGATGTATTTTTGTTTGAATCTTCTGATGTATTCACTGAGCTTTATAATTAGATGAGCAAACACATAAATGGGAATATTGTATTTTGAGACAGAGATGTAAAGCCCAAACAAAAAAAAAGGGAAATTGATTAAAAAAATCATCTCTTTGGATAGAAAAAATCTGAACTTTCTGTTCTTATGATAGGAGAAAGAGAAGATGGGTAGATCTAATTGTTCTTCCTGTTGGAAGAAGGCTGGGGTTGGGGTAGAAGCAAATAGTAGTGGTTTTTCAATCAGAAGAAAACAGCAGAAAAAACAGGACATGGAAGAAGTGTTCTACTTGCTATCTCTACACCAGAGTTGTGCAGTACATTAAAGAGAAACAGATGCTTCAGAAATTGCAGAAGGAGTTGTATAATGTCCATCAACAATTCGCAGCTTTACATGGGTACGCTGCCTTTTTCAGGTCGAGAGCTATATAGCTCAACATAATAGCAGTCCAGTAAGAAGGAAGACCAGGACATAGATAAGTTTTATCTAGATCATGGGTGTCAAACTCAAGGCCATGGGCTGGATCTGGCCTGCGGGGCACTTAGATCTGGCCTGTGGGGCCACCTTGGAAACAGTGAAGGACTGGCCCGCGGTGCCTCTGCCAACGAAAATGGGTTCCTGAGCTCCATTTATGGTTGCGACGGCCTCCTGCAACTCTCTGCCAATGAAAATGGAGCTTGGGAGCCTGTTTTCACTGGCAGAGTGCTCAGGCCACCACAGGCACCTACATGGGTGATTTTAAGCTGACCATGCCCAACCTGGCCAGCCCCTCTCCCAAGATCAAACACAACCGTGATGCGGCCCTCAGTGAAATTGAGTTTGACACCCCTGATCTAGACCAAATTGAGACCAAACAAAATTTCTTTGAATTTCCTTGAATTCATTTACATTTAACTAACTAAACTTTATGAATAGCCTCCACCTAGTGTGAAATTCTCCTTTCTCTTTTATCAGAAATAAGTTCGGTGGCATTTTGGATGTGTATGCTCTCGGACTGCAGTCAAGAATTTCAAAACCCACATTGGCCTTAGGTCCCCAGTTGCCCACTCTTATGTTAGCATGATGCAGAACCTTCGATGCCTTTTCAAAAAATGAAGAAAATTTAATCCCAGTCATTTGTCCAGAAACCACAGAAAAGAAGATAGTGGCATGAATGATTAGTCTCATATATAAACTGTAGCTAGAAACAGCAGTGTATTCTGGACAGTGACATAATCAACAGAGACTGTTCTTAGTAGGATATATTTTACTAGGAACTAAATGTTTTTGTAAGAAGCAGTCACATACTAAGCAAAGGAACAGGTGTCTTTTTTTAAAAAAAAAATCCCTATTTGGCAAAACACAGACAAAAAAATAGTACATATTTATGCAACAAATTCATGACATTTTAGTATCATTTTCTCAAAGCTTAACTAGACTCCTCACAGCTCCAGCCTACCCTAATGTTTTGGAAGTTTGTTTTTTTAAAGGGATTTTTGGATTTTATTCCATGGATTTACCCTAAGGATGATCAGGATTGACTAATACTAATGTATGAAATGAAAGCTCTGGGAATAGATAGATAGATAGATAGATAGATAGATAGATAGATAGATAGATAGACAGAGATGATGATTATAGATAGATAGATAGATATCACAGACAGACAGACTTATTTTTCTTTTCGTGAGAATCATGGAGTTAGAAGGATATCCCATTCAGTTCTCAGGTAGCCAAAATAAAACTATGGACTAGCTGGGTGCTAGGATAAAACATTCATTCTACCTCAAACAACTGGAGAAATTGTAAAACTGTAAACCTATACGTAGGAAACTGGGGGATGGGGGGAAGAAAAATCATGATTTAAAAAATCTGCTGGGTTGCAAATTGACAAACTTCTTTAAGTTAACTAAAGATCTTTACTATCCTGTATTTCAGCAGCGCTGGGAAAGGGAAGTTTAGAACCTGTACTGTACATAATAAGCATTAGGCTAAGCTGGAGGAGCTCCCTTCTTCTACAAAGTAGTCAATGAATTGTTTAATTGTCTGCAACAAACCAAAGTGCTGTAGCCCAAACAGACGAGCCCTCAAGTCAAAGACAAGTGTACTTCAGATGCAGAGAAGAGAAAGGTGCCTTTGGGTCACCTTGAAAGTGAAAGGGGGCTTAACAGAGGATGACATCTTACCTTCCTGCATCCCAGAAACAGTTGCTGACATGTTCTGGCAAAGAAGGAACTAGAAGTGGAGATAAACTCATAGTTTTTGGATATCAGCCTTAGAGGAAGAGAGGAAAGAAACTCAGGGTAAGAAAAGCAGGGGTTGAGAGAGAGAGAGAGAGAGGTAATGTAAAGCTGGCATACTATGGGCTTCAACTGCCCACCACTGACTTGTGACAAAGCCCTAATAGATTAGATTTGGCAACATGGCCCAAAAGAAGGAAAGGTAGCTTATCTATGTGTAATAGGTAGTTGATTTCCTTGAAGTATATTTCATTAATTATAGGTATGGGAGAAATGTAATTTATCCTTTGACTGCAACGTGTGCCATGGAAGCTTACTCACCTTAGTAGTCAGAACAAAACAGCCCGTCCTACTAAAACCTACCCTATGGATGTAGAAACCATTATTCTAAGCAGACAAGGAAGATGACGTCTAATCCAGTGTTTCTTAATTTTGGCAACTTTAAACTGACCGGGATTTGAAATCCACACAGCTTAAAATTGCTACAGCTGAGAAACACCGCTTCAATCATTACTCTAGTTAAAAGGTGGTGTACAAATAGACACGTGGACTTTTAATAAACAAAAATCAAACAGTTCAACTCATGTTCAGAATAAAGAAAAAAAATCTATGCTGTCTTCCTCAGCATGTTTGGAACTTATGGGTCAGAACCTCCATTTCCCTTTAAAGGCTAAATTTAAAATGTGAAGTTGTGAAAAATGCACGATTTCTCATTGAATCCAAATATAGTAAAAAGTGTCTTAGTGTAATTATAACTAGTATAGGATTGAATGATTGATTCAGATCTAGGTGTGATTAAGAAACTGATCGGAAAAAAAAACAGCTTCCCATTACTGACAATCATAGGAAACTATGGTCTTTCATCCTCTTGTTTATAGTTTTTTCTGTTTGTTCTTCTTCTTATTTATTATTATTTATTAGTTATTATTTCTGTTGTTTTCTTTGTTAATGTTTGTTATTTTTATTTGGACTGATATACTTGGTTCTTTTAAATCTATCTACATATAGTAGGATTGTAAATTAGTACAATTGGATGGATGGATGGATGGATAGATGGATGGATAGTATTCTGACTACTAAATAATGTAATATTTATTGAACTTTGAATACAGGCCAAAGAGTTGGCCAATTACATCAATTTCAGTTTAAAGATGATAATTGGTATGCATGCAATTACTTTTTTGAGTGATTCCTGGGAATAAGAACATGAAAAACTAATATTGATTTTTGCCACTGTGTTTCTATCAAATATTCTTCTGCCCTCATCTTTTTGCTGTATTTCAAAAGAGCCATTTGCTTTATTACCAGACCTTTTGTGTCTTTTAGAGTAAAGCAGGCATTGGAATATCAGCACCTTTTGTGTCCATACTGCATGTTTAACAATGATATGGTGATGATGAAGGAGGAGGAGGAGGAGCAGGAAGAAGAAGAAGAAGAAGAAGAAGAAGAAGAAGAAGAAGAAGAAGAAGAAGAAGGAGAAGAAGGAGAAGAAGAAGAAGAAACCATAATATACAATGGGCTGGGAATTTCCACAATTTATCTAAAATATTCTGGTTCCCGTTATAAGGAAAGACATTGAAAGAAAACATTTTGGCATACTAGCAGTTCTACTTAGCTGGGGAAAAAGAGATTGAACAACATGTAAACGGCACCTGTTTGGCACTACTTTTCATAAATATCATAGACCAATGTTACGATGTTAATGTCTCTGCTACTGTCTACTGTAGATTAGTAAATAGTCTGCAACTGCAATGAAATGATTTCTCACTTCCTCAGTGATTTATTTTAATGAGTTTTTATGCAGTCAAATAAGTCTGAGAAATTATATTTTGGATTCCCTGCCTTTTTACTATTTTGTCATATCCCCCTCAAACATGATTTGCTTGTAGATTACATTAACAACTAGAACATGGATATAAACATTCCCAGTAGTGTCCAAAACATTAGGACACAAAAATATTCCCAAGCCTGATGTAAACCCCATGACATCTGACAGAACTGTGTAAGTTGCAGCAACTGACATCATCATGCAAATGTTGTTACTTGCCACCTCTATTCCTTCTTTCATAAACACCACTGATTATTCCACTCTTAAATGTTTAGGCTACCATAACTGTTATGGTATCCTGCATCTAAAGATTTCTCTCCTGGCTGTTAAATCTCATTTCAATCTTGGTCCCTGCTTCCATTAAGAGTTTCCTTTCTTTCAACTATATTTCTTTCTCTCAACAGATTCTCAGGTCTTTTACAAATAATAACAGTTATGCAATAAGATAGCAATAAATTAAATTGCACTCCATATGCAGATGAGTGAATAGAGAAGCATTTAAAAAACAACAACACACCACTAAATCAGTAGTGTAGGAAAACCACACTGTATCTCAGGTCATATATTTTCCATTTCCATTCAGAAAGATCAAGATTCCAGAAAAAACAGGATAGCTAGAAAGCATCTTCCTTTCAACATACTGAAATAGTGCTTGGTAAAATACTAAGAGTTGATCGATAAATATTCTGTTTCTTATACAGACAGTTTCTAGGATCAGCCTTCTTCAACCTCATAGCCTCTGGTATAAATCTCAGAATTCCTGAGGTTCCATGCCAAGATAGAAGGGACTTAAAATAATTATTATGCTAAACTCATTTGAAGGGTGGACAGTTGATAAAGCCTGATCTAAATTTTCCAACAAAGAGAAATAAATGTTTCTAGTTATTCAGTTCCAAATTCTGAAGATTGGACTTAAAAGGAAAGCATTATCAGAGCTAATTGGAGCCCCTTGACTGCATATACCAGTTGACTGGTGCTATTTTTTTTAACTGGTATATAGAATAGAAATTCCTTATGTATTTGTTCAATGAGAAGGAGCTCTTATCTGGATAGCATCCCGGTTTCCCTGTTTGATTCAGTTCTTCTTGCATAACCTCTTGATAAATATATAGGCATGTAGTTCTTTCTCATTTGGCTGTCACACTAGGCCCCAGGTTCATATATTAAGTTGCACATATATGCCGTGTAACATGAGCACGATTCCCCCAAAAGTTGGATGAGAACCAAGAACTTCATGAAAAGATGATGTAGCTTGATTACATTCTTCCGGGAAGTTTAGCATATAGACTTTCCTAGAAAATGACGGAACACAGTTCTGTCTCAATATGGCATTGTTATAAATGAATCATTGGTTCTAAATTACATTATACTGGAAAAAGTTTGCCAATAGTGTACCTAGTGAATTGGGTTGAGGTTGCCTGATGTTAAATCATTATTCAAGGGATTTATAGATTTATTTTCATCACTGTTGTAATCTCAGTAGTAATGAAACCTTAATGCTGAAATCACTAATTATAGTCTTTGCAATGACTGGCTTATGAAATTCATATCTTGTTATTTGTAGACAAATAGGATAGATGCCTTGTTTCATGTCAGATCAATCATACATTTTGCAACAAGATTGCCGCTTGATCTCCTAAACAAAAAGCTAACACGGTAATTAGGATTATTCCTGATATTTGCAGATGTTCAACATATTATATGCAACCAATTCTTCATATAAGAAGGGTAACATGATAACCTAGAAATGTGGTAAGGAATGTGGCACAACTGTTTTGAGTGTTCTTTGCTAATCAAAAGTTGCTTTACAGTTGAAATCCTATTCTCTTCAGCAGTCTTATTCTCCTTCTTGTCCTGCTATGATCTTGATGAGTCCAGGTTGAACTTTAGCATGATATGACCGATGTTTGGACTATTCTCGGATAATGATTTCCTTATACTGCTGCATTTAGCTTTGGCTGAAACTCAGGGTAACCCTCAGTGAAAACTTCCCTTAACCCGGATGAATGAAGGCTTTATTAAACACTAAACAAGTGTTTATATCTCACAATGGGTTGCATTTTCATCCTCCCCTAGAATCATTTCCTTGTCTTCTGACATCTTCATTCCTACATTCTCCTTCTCATTATTTGTGGTGTCCAGTTGCTTGGTCCTCAGTGTCTTAAGCTGTCGGATGTCATTGGGGATCAAAGCAGAAAAAGAGACATAACATGCAGGAGGCTGGAATTTCAATTGCTGAGAATTTTCAGCTTTACTTGAGAACAGGATGGTTTTAGACTCAAATAAAGTAGCTTTAGAATCTTCTGAGAAAAGTAATACTGTGAAAAGTAATACTGTGGATTAATTTTCTCATGTAAGAAATATTGGTCTGAAAACTTTTTATTTCAAGGTAATGTTTTAATTAATATGTAGATACCGTCAATTATTATTATTATTATTATTATTCAATGTTATTGCTTATCTAAATCAAAGGATTTTAATGTGGGAGCCAGATCATGCTTCCCTTATAATATTCTGCATATTAAAGCAGAAGTAACACAGCCTGATGTGCCAGAAAGGAAAGAAGAGAGTTGCCTTTCCCTGATGTGAAAAGGGACACTACACAGAGACACTGTTTTATATTATGTTATCAGTAGGAGGGGCAAGCTGAGAGAATTTTAGAAATGTAGACTTTTGTCAGAGAAGGTTGGCAAAGTGCGACATTAGTTTAGAGTCTCTAAGTAGTAACGAGAGAACAAAGTCTAACTCTCTTTGAATGCCGTTGACTCTTATGTAGCTTTGCCTAGGTGCAAACAGTTAGTTTGAGAAGATTCCCGTATACACCAGTAGGAGCTCTGGTGACACAGTGGTTGGAATGAAATATTGCAGGCTAACTGTGCCCACAGCTTGGAGTTTAATCGTGATGGGCTCAAGGTAGACTCATCCTTCCATCCTTCCAAAGTCAGTAAAAATATGCTGACACTGTAAACCACCTGGAGAGTACTATAAAGCATTGTGGGATGGTATATGAGCCTATAAGTCTAAGTGCTATTGCTTTATAGCCCTGAGCAATAAGGCAGTAACTTCGAACCATGATAAGTGGACCTGATTGTTCCCATCTGACAATTTTAGAAGCACTGGGTCAGACCTTAGTAAGATCATCCCATGTTATTATCAGATGCCACATTACAGCTGTCAAGGGCATACAGCATGGTTTACATCCTCTTCTTTATAATTTCTGTGTAACACTTCTGGGAGAATATAATCACAACACTGCTTAGTTTGGAGCTTTTTTGCATCCTCATGGAAAGGAGTTCAGTGGTCTCCTGTAGTTGTGCATGCCATTAAAAGATATTTTATTGTATCTATCTCCAATCCTAGAGAATACAGTAGTCCTTGTCTTATGACCACAACTGAGGCCAGAATTTATCTTGCTAAGTGAAAACATTGTTAAGTGAGTTTTGCCCCATTTTGCCACTTTTCTTGCCACATTTGTTAAGTGAATCACTGCAGTTGTTAAATCATTGTTAAGTGAATCTGGCTTCCCTATTGATTTGCTTGTCAGGAGGTCACAAAAGATGATCACATGACCCCGGGACATTGCAACCATCATAAATATGAACCAGTTGTCAAGCATCGGAATGTAAATTACATGACCATGGGAATGCTGCAAAGATCATAAGAAACTTTTTTCAGTGCTGTTGTAACTTTGAACAGTCACTAAATGAACTGCTGTCAGTCAAAGACTACCTGTATCTGTCTACGTGGTCACTCAGATTCAACTCCAACTTGATGACACATAGGCAAACAATCAATAAACCAACCAACCAAGGCTTTTTTCCTCTTTTTAAAGTGGGCGGTTTTCATACAACAATAGTATAATCTCAGAAGATCAATCCCTGTGAAATAACTCTGGAAAGATGTGCATTGATGTCATCCTTCATACCTGAGAGAACAGGTATGGCACTGTAGACAAAAGTAGAATTACGGCTTTAATACTGCTAGGTCATAGCTCAAAGATTTTGCAACGGGACATTATGAGGCACTAATGTGGACCATTATAACATCCAATGAGGCCACTGATCTAAGCTGATTTCTGGAAACTACATGCACAAGTCCCTGCAGTTGTCTTGGCAGCAGTTTTCGGAAGTGGTTTGCCTTTGTCTTTTACCTAGGGTTGACAGTGGGTCGGTTGCTGGCCCAAGGCCATCAATTGGCTTTGTGTCTAAACAGGATTAAAAAGCATAGCCTCCCAGTTTCAAGTCTCACGCCTTTAACTCACTACATCAAATTTTGACTGTCAATGTAGCTTTACTAGGTAATGATAATAAACGGAAAATTCAACTAATTATTTTGAGTGCGTGCAGCTTTATTTGAAAGAATCAAATAGGAGGCAGGCAAATTTCAGATGTGCGCATCAAACAATTAAATGAAGAAGGGGAATGAAACAGTTAAGCCATTTAAAATCCTTAGTTGGGATAATATAGGGGAAAGTAAATATAAAGTTTACTTGAATCGAAAATATTGACTAGAAAAGCATCTGCTCTTCAACAGAAGTGCTGAAAAGACAGCTTCACACAAAAAAGTAGGACCAAGAAGTTTAAATCGGTAAATCGTTATGAGCCACGATGCATAGTGATTAGAGTGGAGTACTGCAGGCTACTTCTGCTGACTGCTGGCTGACTGCAATTTGTCAGTTCGAATCTCACCAGGCTCAAGATTGACTCAGCCTTCCGTCCTTTCGAGGTGGGTAAAATGAGGACCCAGATTGTTGGGTGCAATACGCTGATTCTGTAAACCATTTAGAGAGGGCTATAGACCACTGAGAAGCAGTATGTAAATCTAAGGGCTATTGCTATTGCTATCATTATCTTATTTCAGGTACAGCCTGGATAGCATGAGAAATGGGTACTGAGAGTTAATCAATATGTTATCTTTTTCCTGCCCCATCGTGCATGTAAGAATATATCACATTTTTACATTATCAATAAAAAATTAAGAAGAGCAGAAGTCTAGGGAGCAATGCATTTCTTAATCCCTTTGAGTATTATATAAAACTATGGACTATTATTGTCAAAGACATGTAACTGGATGGTATTTCCTCCATCCAAAATCTATTTGGAATAGGAACCGTTGATAGAGGGACAAGCATGCCAGTTTTAATATTAAGGCCTCAGATACCAACAATCTTTCATATCTTTCTCTGGTAGTTCTAGTGATTATAGCTATTTAGTTTTAACTCTAACTGTTGGGCCAATGATAAATACATTCATGCTACACAGTATGCAGGAAGTTGGTAAGAGGGATGTAGAGTCCATTAAATATATTCCCAGAATATCCCAATGCCCTGACCTCAAGCACATGTAAGCACATTGATTGGAAAAAGAGAGATGATGGATGGATAACAGAAAAAAAATAGAATATAAATAAATAAAGATATCTTTATCTTTATCACAACATTTGAAAGTATCCATGCCCATTAGTATTTCCCAGTACAAAACGCTGGAGCTTCAAACTATCTAAACAGATTATTTCAGTGAAATGCTCATTCCTTATTTTAGTGAAAATGTGTTTTACACATTGGATTTCTTTTTTCCTATAGGGTATCTAATGTCACAAATTTGAATTTAGGCTGGAAATACAGTGAGGGAATTCACATAGGTTCTGACTTTGTTTTCTGAGCTGCAATTAATAAAAGTAAGATCAAAAGCCTAGGATACTATATCTTATTTCCATTTGCTTTCCAGATCCTTAGAAATACCAGACAGATGTTTTCATTCACTTCATAAAAGCATGCATAAGCCATGAGTATCAATATAATTTTAAAGAAAGAATGCAAGGCTGATTTCCTTCTTTGAGTGTGCTTTCACTGAATATGCAATTGTTATTCCTTTATTTTTCTTTCCAGTCTGTCATCTGGGATTCTTTAAACTAAGCCTCCATAGCTATCCATAACATTAATGTGCATATGTATATTCTAAAAAGATATTTTTTGAAACTTCAAAGCATTTTGTGTGGATTACAACTTGTGGGGAAAAAAACATTAGAATGAATGCAGTTGTACACCTGTGACTGCTTAATATTTTTCATATTTCCATTGCTTTCAGACAATATTTAAGAGGGAAAATATAAGCTAGTCATTTTCTTATCTCATTTGCTGTCTTATGTTTTCTGAAAGCTGGTAAAGAGATTTGTACTTCTTTGTGTAACTTTAGTCCAGTGTGTACGATGCAATGCCATTATTTGTTGGATTCTTTGCAAAAAAAATAATAGGTTTTTTTATAATATATGTACAGTCCATCATATTATTTCCTTCCAGGGTAACCAATATTGTGCAAAATGCAGGAAAAAAATAAAATAGTAAGCAAAGGAAATTAAAGGCATAGATTAAGAAAAATGCCATTCACTATATCTTTCCACATCTTTCTATCCTTGCAAAGCATCCATGTTTTTCTTGTGGGAAAAAAAACCTTAAGTAAGAAACCAAATCATTTTGCGATATACAAGTATAATTTTATTACAGTAGACAACAATGACCAGTGGACTTCCCGACAATAAACAGTTGGAAAGACAGTCCCAAATGAAATAACCCTACAGATGATCTATATTTGGGGTGTTAAATTACAAAGAATAAATAAAATGAACATTATATACAAAACAGGACCCTTATGGAAAAATGTTTTAGATTGATAAGCTATTAGGATGACCTCTGTGTTAATTTTCACACTAGTAAAATCTGAACTTTCTAGATAATATCAACATGCACGATAAGAAACATTGTTGATTGCATTCTCATTTTTTCAAATCATTACCTTCACACTTCGGGAAAAAAGCAATTATCAGGTTTCTATTGTCAGACTCTATTTCAGATTAACAGTATTGAACTATGACCTTCCTGCTTTTTAATGCAGGTAATCCTCACTTGACAGTGCTACTGGAACCAGAAACTCGGTCATTAAGCAAGTCAAAAAACCATGTTACCATGCTGCTTGCTGTTCCAGCAGTCCTGGTTGCCATCATTGAGTGGAAGATTCTCACATGACTGTGAGTTCTGATTTCCTGCTGGTTTTCTCATTGATTTTGTCAGAAATCAACAGGGAAGGTTGCAAATCATGATTATGTGATCGTAGAGAATGCTCTCTGCTAGCTCTTAAGTACAAGGATCAATTGTAACTACCACTTGTTCAGTACCACCATAAGATCAAACATTCATTAAATTAATAATCATTAAATGAGGACCCCTGTGGTTAATCTTTCAGAATATACATTCCATTTATTTAATGAAACCTCCACACTTCTACTATGCCTATAACGCCTTTTCATACTTGCCTTTGATTTTTTTTAAAAAAACTTCTCCATTCACTAAGCAGTACATTTCTTTATATTTGCATTAAAGTTTTATTGCCAGTGCATATCACTTGAACATGTTCAGCGTTCTGTAGTTCAAATCTACTCACCTTGCCATCAACTTTTTCTAGTTTAATAAAAGTATAATAAACCTCACATTCACACTTTTCTCAATGGCCAGCTAAAAAGCAAAATGTGATCTGCATCCCCATTGCACAGCATACGCGTTTGCAACATTTCCCAAATTTTGCTCATTGTATCATTTCAATCCTATCTGCCACACACCTTTCCAGGACACTGAACAAATTAATACTCCTACAATTTTTGCATAGAATGTTGTTATCTTTGTTGTTGTGTAGTGAAACAATAATGCCATACTTCTAATTACAAGACACAGATGTAATCCTCATATCCCAGCTAAAGTAGTTATACTGTCATTGTATAAACAAAGCACGTTCATATTATAACGTTTCTGCATTACACCATGTACACCTGCAGCCTTATCATTTTGCATTTTTTTCCACAGCATTCATGACAAGTTTCTTCTTTTCATGGTTGAAAGATATGTTGTAAAGCATGGTGCAATTTCTGTTGAAATTTGAACTCAGGTAGATGGTCCTGTGCAGTAAGATTTCCAGTCTAATTATTTATGTCATCACCAAGCCATTGTTGTGAAGTTTTGTCTTTGGTGATCTACCACCCCAGGGATAGCTGAGTATGAATAACATTGTACATTGCAAATGTAGCAGTGTTCACTATTAAAACTTCCAGGGGCATAATGATGTAGTAAATATGTAGTTGATAAATAGATATGGAGATGAATATACCCATACTTACACATATCATATCTCTCCCTCTCCCCCCCCTCTCTCTCCAGGGGTGGGATTCAAAATTTTTAACAACCGGTTCTGTGGACATGGCTTAGGTGGTGAGTATGGCTTGGTGGTCATGTGACTGGGTGGACTTGGCTTAGTGGTCATGTGATTGGCTAGGCGTGGCCAACTCAATATCACTCACATCGAGGCACACATCTCCTCACCTGGCCTCTCATGACTATGGGGATGCTGCAACAGTCGTAAGTGTGAAAAATGGTCATAAGTCACTTTTTTCAGTGCCATTGTAACTTTGAATGGTCACTCCACACAAGCAAAGTACCAGCAAAGGAGGGGAAAGAAAACTCCAGAGAAGTTCCAGAGACAGGAAGTCTAGTCCTGCCAATAAGGGTTAACAGAGAGGCAGCTTCTGTAAGCAATACCAGAATGTTTCCTTCCTGCCTTCCTTACAGGATTAGGCCAGTAATTTCTTCTAACAACCAGTTCTCCAAACTGCTTAGAATGTTAACAACTGGTTTTAGTGAAAAGGTGCGAACTGGTAGAATCCCACCCCCCTATCTATCTATCTATCTATCTATCATCTATCTATCCACACACATACACCAGCTATTTGGTACAGAATCAATTGTGTGGACATGATTTAAAAATAAACAACTGTTAAGGACACACAAGGATACAAAAAAAAAAGTCACATAATACCAGTACTGGAATGGGACAACTCATTGTAGTCAGGCACATGTCAGGACTCCAGCACAAATGGTTTGCTCCTGCCGACTGAACTCTGAACAAGTTACCCTGGCCGATGGGATGTGGGGATGGGAACAATTCATGGGGAGGGGAATCACAGCCATGGGACAATTTGGACCAAGTCAGGTGGAAAAGAGGCGCTTCTCCCCTCCCACAAGAGAAAACATTGTCCCATTCTGGTGCCCATAATTAGGTTTGGCCTGCCCCACCAAGTGCCTTCCCACCTCCCAGGATGGGAAGCACAGCCGGGCAAGCATCCAGACTACATGCCAGGCTGATCCTTCATCCACATCCAGATTCTGGTCCTGCCACTGCGGTTCTAGGGATGACTGCTTGGGATAACAGCCAAAGAACTCCATGAAGCCTGTAGCTTCCCCTAGAAAGAAGGGAGGGAGGAAACCTAAGTGACATGTTTCTGTGGGGACAAAGTCAGCAGGAATCTGAGAAAAGCTGGGTGACAATGAGGATCCTAAGAAAAAATAACCCATTTACCTTGCTCCTCCTACCATGCTAAAGATTTACAGCACCAAGTTGCATCTAATAGGTAGCGGCAGAGAAGATAGTCTTATCCCCAAAGGAAGAGCTGTTGGCCCTCTGCTGGCCTTAAGACCTGGTACGGGAGACTCCCTTTCCATCCATCCCAGTGCAGCATACTGTGGCTTTGCTCCTCGTCCAGCAGTTCACCTTTTGTTTCCCTGAGGCGCCTGAGCCTGAGGTAGATCTGGTGGGGCCTACCCAGATCCACACTTTCAGTGCTCCTGAGCATTGCTGGAATGGGAGAGTCAATGGTAGTATTCGACCGGTTTGGCCTGGTTCTGGCGAGCCGGTAGGAGCGATGAGCAGCGGAGACCAAACCAGTTCTCTCCACCGCTCTGCTGTTGGGCCCATGCACCCGCCCAGGCTCCCATACTCACTTTTATCTGCTGAATTTGAAGTGCAGCTGCTTTGCGCAGCACAGTACCCATTTTGCACTGTAATTTATATGATAGGATGTTACCATTGATATTAATACAGTTTCAGCAACCTATGCAACAATGCAATAGAATACAAGGTGATTTCTGATAGTCTTATTGTATGGCCAATATATTTCCAAAATTCTGAATCGAGAATTTAATTTAGAAGTGGCAACCATTTTTCTTTGAAGTGCTACATTCTCTCTGGGCTGCTCTGTTGGAACCCATGATGTGTTGGGCTGAAGCAAGGACTGGATAGAGCTAAAACTAAAACACTGATTTTCTTTGTGACAATTTTGATGCTCTCTTCAAATTTATCTAGGATCTGAAGTGATTTCCTATAGAGAACTATTGGAATTAACCAGAGCATTTTTCAAATCAGTCCCTAAATGTTTTTAGACCGCAAGTTACTTATCTCTGATTTTATATATCCATTCCCCCCAGAGTATTATCTATGCATAAATTCTAAAAAATTGGAATTAGTATTGACTCTGCATTGAACAAGTACCACTGATTCTCTTTGCCAAGTGTTAATTTGGAAAAAAGGCATTAAGTTCTTATAGTACAGATCTACTTAAAGGCGGTGGGTCTGATCAGCTGCAAATACACAGATATTATTTTTCAAATTTAAGAGATCTCTTTTTCTGTTCCTGCCTCTCTTTTCTGTAACAGTGATGTAGAACTAGTTATCTCAAAGACAATTGCATAAGACCCAAATCAAAATATTGGTGTGAAATTATGATGCAAAGTCGATTATATTTCTTTGTAATGTGTGGCACAATTACAAATACACTCATGTTTTTGTCTGTGTTGCGTAAAGTACAAGTTCAGTGGTCAGCTGGCCACTTCCCCTAAAGAAATGCTAAGTAGCCCAAAGCAAAATATAAGCTTCATGGCGGAGTTAAAGAAGGTAACCCTGGGAAGTGAGCAAAAAGATGACATCCTGAACTGCTCTACCTGCAGGTAATCCTGGGGATCCAGGTGTCTTGAAATTATATTCTGGGTGACCATCTTTTGAAACTAACCTTTGACCGTTGTTTGCTTGCTATTTTTCAGATCAATTCAATAATTTTCCAGTACTGATATGTTCCAGTCATTTAGTTTGAAGGACAGGACAGCAGTCTGAGTCATGGGCCCAAATGGACAAGAAATGATGGAAATAAAATCCAAACATGCAAGAGAATTGTAACATACCTACCTTTGTTGAAGGAAGGAAGACTTTGAAGTAGCAAAGAAGAAAAAATACCAGAATAGTTGTGGCAGAAGTGCTTCTAAAGATTATAATGAAATCAGATATATGAGGAATTCAATCTCTGAAAATTCTAGTCTGCAACAACTTGATTCATACCTCCTGGTAAAAATCTAAATTAACTAAACTATTCTTTAATTCTTTGAATCTTGAGATGTAGCTTTGAGCTCTTAATTAAATCGGACCACATTTACAGTTTATAGTAAGTCATGATCTACTGTCACTACTATACTATTGACTGAACTACAATTGTCTGGATTTATATATAACCCTAAAATCATCATAGATTGTCATATAATATTTGCTCATGGTACATTCTAAGGCAAAATCAAAACATAATATCATTCAGAATTATATGCAAATATTTAAATATCAAATTAAGGCATTGTATGGTTGTTTCTACCCTAGCATAACTTTTAAAATATTTTTATTCCACCTTTATTGTTTTTATAAATAACTTAAGACATACCTAATAACAAGACTAATACTCCTTCTTCCTATTTTTCCTCCAACAACAATCCTGTGAGGTAAATTGGGCTGAAAAATAGTGACCGGTTGCTGCAGTTTTCTTGGAACATTTTTTGGATGTAATTTGCTATTGCCTCCTTCCTAGATTTAGAGAGAGTGACTGGCTCAAGGACACCCAGCCGGCTTTCATTACTAAGGCAGGACTAGAACCCACAATCTCACAGTTATTAGCCTGGTGCCTTAATCACTAAAACAGATTAGCTTTTCTGTCATTTCAAAATATATATATTTAAATATGTACGTAAATAAGGATTTATATATTTATTTTGAGAGAAAAGGTGAATTGCAAGTGGAGGAAAATGACTTACTGATAAAACTTATTTTTTTAAAAATGTAAATGGTTTCACATATTTCTAGATTACTTGTAAGTATGAATATTCAAGGATGATTAAGATAGCATTTGAAATTCAGTTTTGATGCTAAATTTCAACATGATACATTGCCTTTGAGCAATTATGAAGCTCACCAGGAGGCCAATGGCAAATCTGTTTTTACCTGCTCCTTCACAGTTTATAAACTGGAATGGAATGCAGTTAGGATTTGCATTACACAAACATGTTCATCACAACTTTTGGAATGTGATACATGTAGTATCTCACGGGAAAGAAAGTTGTGGAAACAAATGAGTAGACATTGCTGACTTGTGAAGGAAGACCAAAGCAGTAGAGTTTAACAACTCGTTCCTTTTCTAGTGTCACCTTTCCATCAACTCACAGTGGTGATTGAGTCCCTTCCTGCTCAAATGCTAGAACTATGGGCTTTTCGTTCATACCACCTGTTGTAGAGCGAAGGAATTGACGAGGCTTAGACCAGAGCATACAACTAACAGACTTTATTCAGGGAATAAAGGGTTGTTGCGTCTGCTAGCTAACAAGGCAGACTGCAAGCGAACAACGGCTGGCTCTGCTCGACAGCTGGCTTTTATAGCCGACTGTCAAACGGAGCCAACCAATGGGAGCCGCTGATGCTCCCGCTCAAACAGCGGACCTGGTTGGGAACTCCAACCAGTCCCAAAGACATAACACTCCTCCCCCCTAGCTGGGCACACGCATAGTCTTTGAGGTATGAGGGTGGACTTCGCTGGCGACCGGAACGTCGTAGCTCAGGGAGACTGCTGGTGGGCAACGAGTCCATGGAGCAAGACTCCGAGGTCGCCGGGGTGTCATCTAGGCTTGGCACTGGATCCTGGGAATGCGAAGTCTCCCCTCGTTCGGGCTGGCTCGGCAGAACGGCTCGGTCTGGATGGTTGGTGTCTCTGCCGGGTGGATGTGATGGAGATTCGGGTCGGCAGTCCGGGTCCGTTCTCAGCTCACTCTGTTCGAATGGGGATGTCCGGTCCCTCAGGAAACTCCCTTCTGGAACCTGGGCGAGGACTTGAGGGCTGGTTGGTGGATTCGGCTCACCTCTGGTCAGGTCGTTCCGCCGCCTGCGTAGTTGGTCCAGGTGCCTCCACCACACGCGACCGTCCTCTAATTGGACCCGGTAGGATCTCAGACCGGTGATAGCCACGATCTGTCCTGGCACCCATAATGGATCCCCTGCGTAGTTCCTTGCAAAAACTGGGTCCTGCAAGGCAAAGTCTCGTACCTGGCTGTCCGACCCCAAGGGGGTATCCGGGCAGTAATGAGGGTGCAGCCTGTCAAGAGTAGTCCTTAAACGTCTCCCCATTAAGAGTTCAGCCGGGGATTTGTTAGTGCTTGTGCATGGGGTTGTATGCTGGCTGAGGAGAAAGCGGGACAACTTGGAATGCCAGTTTTCCTGACCGAATCTGGCTAGTGCCTCCTTTGCCGACCTGACCGCTCTCTCCGCCATCCCATTACTGGCGGGGTGAAAGGGGGCCGTGAGGACGTGTCTGATGCCCAGATTCGTGACATACATGCTAAATTCACAGGACGTGAACTGCGGCCCGTTGTCGGAGACTATCGTGTCTGGAAGCCCATGAGTTACAAAAAGTCGGGTCAGGGCTTTAACAACTGCCTGTGTGGTGGTCGTGGGAAGCAAAGCGACGTCTATCCATTTAGAGTACGAATCCACGACCACCAAGAAAGTTTTGCCATGCACAGGCCTGGCCAGGTCAATGTGTAACCGTGACCATGGGGCATTGGCGCTTTCCCATTTAGTGGGTGAGGCTGCTGGTGGGGCCGCCCTAGATTCTTGACAGGGTTTACAAGAGCTTACCCACTCTGCGATCTGATCGTCCATTCCCAGCCACCATACGTAACTGCGAGCCAATGCCTTCATTCGCACGATACCCGGATGGCCCTCATGAAGCACCTTCAATATGGGTACGTGAAGGGCAGTTGGGATAACGACTCTGGTACCCCACAGCAGGCATCCCTGGAGTTTTGATAATTCCTGTTGACGCGTTTTAAACGGGACAAAATCAACTGAACACTTTGTATCCGGCCACCCCCTCCCCACCCAGTCCAGAACCTGGGCGATTATTTTATCTTTCTTGGAGTGTGCCGCGATGTCATCTGCAGTCACAGGTAGCTTAAGTTCATTGACTTCGAAGATTGCGTGCACTGGAGCTGGGTCCTCAACCGGGGTCGGCAAAGGGCAGCGGCTGAGAGCATCTGCGTGGCTTAAAGTCTTACCGGGGCGATAGACCAGCTTGAATGAATAGGCCACCAGGAACAATGTCCATCTAGTCATCCTGGGGGACAGCACTTGTGGAGTTTGTCTGTCCCCTGATAAGAGCCCCAAAAGTGGCTTGTGATCGGTAATGAGTTCGAAATGGTGGCCAAAAAGGAATTCGTGGAATTTTTGGACTGCTGCTACTGCAGCCAGAGCCTCTTTATCAATCTGGCTGTAGTTTCTTTCAGTCATGGAAAGGGTCCTGGAGAAAAAAGCAATTGGCGCCTCGGTGCCATTGGGGAGTCTGTGACTTAGGACAGCTCCTATCCCGAAGGGGGATGCGTCAGCGGCCAAGACCAAGGGAAGGCGTTGGTTGAACTGAATTAAAATGGCGTCAGAAGTGAGCAGAGATTTGATCGCCTTAAAGGCATGGGATTCTTTGGGGCCCCAGTGCCATGGAGTGTCTTTATCTAATAACCTGTGTAAAGGTTCAGCGATTGAAGCTTTGTGTGGTAAGAATGAAGCGTAGAAATTTAATAAACCCAGGAAGGCTTGTAGTTCCGTTTTATTGGTAGGTGTAGGTGCCTCGTGGATGGCTTTTACTTTTGACTCCACCGGGTGGATGCCTGAGGCGTCTAGTCTATAACCTAAAAAGTCCACTTGTCTAGTGGCGATGGTGCACTTCTCCCGTTTGAGTTTGAGCCCATGCTGTCTAAACTTCTCCAATACTGCCCTAACCCTCTGGAGGAGCTGGGGCCTGTCCGTAGCTGAGACCAAAATCTCGTCAAAGTATGGGACTACTCCTGGAAGACCTTGGAGAATTCTCTCCATTAGTGACTGAAAAATTCCTGGGGCTATGCTAACGCCGAATTGGAGGCGTTTACACCTGAATGCCCCTCTATGGGTTACTATGGTTTGTAGGTCTGCTGTGTGGCTGTCGACAGGGAACTGCTGATATGCCTGTGACATGTCTAGCTTGGCAAAAATGGTGCCGGGTTCGAAAGTGTGCAACAGGTGCTAGATGACAGGAATGGGGTATGCGCTAACCTGGAGATAACGGTTAAGGGTCGTCTTGTAATCAGCACAAATTCTCAAACTACCATCCTTTTTGAGTGGGGTGACTATGGGGGTCTCCCACTTGGCGAAATCTGTGGGTTCAATTACCCCTTGTTTGAGAAGTTTGTCCAATTCCGCGTCTAATTTGGGGCGGATAGCGAAAGGCACTCTACGGAATTTCAGGCAGACAGGAACTGCCTGGGGGTCTACGGAGAAAGAGATGGGTGTGCCATTGTAGCAACCCAACTTGCTACTGAAAACATCGGAATAGTCAGAGAACAATGTGTCTACATCAGAAGTTGAGACAGCATGAATTCCTGTTATGCTAAGGCCAAGAGAGGGGAACCAATCTAACCCCAAAAGACTAGGAAGGGTACCATGAACCACCACTAAAGGCAAATGGCCTTTGAAGGTTTTGAATTTAACAAGGAACTTGCCTTTCCCGAGGACAGGGATGTTCTTGCCTTGATAGTCTCTCAGGGTGAGGTGGCACTTCTGCAGCTGCTTCCTGGTCAGTCTGGGTTGAATCTTTTTCAGCGTATCCCAGGAGATGATTGAGAGTGCTGAGCCGGTGTCCACCTCCATGGTGCAAGGTTTACCTTCTAGGGAAAGAGAGAGTTTAATTTTATTTGGAGTTTGGGAAGTGTGGTTGGCGTGGTAACACGTGTAACAGTCTTCTACTTGCCTTTGGAGGCTAGGAGATGAAGGAAACTTCTGGGGAGGAGCGCGTGCTGCCTGGCAGACTCTTGCAAGGTGACCTTTCTTGTGGCAGTTTAGGCAACTGGCGTTTCTAAACCTGCAAGATGCCCGGGAATGGGAACCCCCGCAGGTTAGACACAAAGGGATCTGTTGTGGGCCACTGCTGCTTCTCTGCCTCGCTCCTACCTGTGGCTGTTTCAGTTGCTTGAGGCAGTGGACGTCTGAAATTTCAGAGGGGTCGGCTTCGCTCATTACCTCCTCTGAGTGGACGGTGGACATACCAGGCTTTGGTGCGGTGCCCTGAATTTCAGCTGCTGACTGGATGGATAGTTCAGCAGCTAGGGCTTCATCCATCGCTTGGGGAAGATTTAGATCTTTCCTGGCCAGCAGACGACGTTGGAGCCTCTGATCTCTTACCCCGCAGACGAGTTGGTCGAGAAGCATGTTGTCTAAGTAATTCTTGAATTCGCATTGAAGAGCGGCTGTTCTCAGGGCGGCCATGTACTGGTTGATGGATTCTCCCTCGGCTTGCTTCCTCATTCTGAACGCGTAGCGCCTTGCGATCTGGGAAGGTTTAGGGGAGTAGTGGTTCGAGAGCGTTTCTTGTAGCTCACTCCATGGGACGTTCTTGATATCACGTGGTGCAAAAAGTGCCGTGGCAGTGTCGAAAACTGCAGCCCCGCAGTAGCTAAGGAAGTACGATTTCTTCCTATGCTCCGCAGCGTCGGCTAGCCCAATGGCATCGATGTAATGGCTAAAGCGGTTTTTATAGGAGTCCCACGTCTCCTCGTTGGGTCTGAATGGTTGAAACGCCGGATTGGCATTCATCTTGGGCCCTTCAGTGTCATCGGTAGACCGGGCTATCTCTCAGGTTGGTCGTGGCCCTGGGACTTCGCTATCAGGCATGCTGGCGGTTGTGGCTACAATGCCCTCGACTCACTCCGTGACTTGGCCCTTGCAAGAGCAGCCTGCGTTGTGCTCTCTGCGCTCGTTTTCGGCGGCAGCTAACAGCGCCTTAACTGACTTCAGCTCAGTGATAACAGTTTTGTATTTCGCGCTCTCTGGGGAGTGTTGGCGACTGTGGCTACAGTGCCGTACTTCGCTAGAGTAACTAATTCAAATGACAGCGGTTTGAATTTCGCACCCTCTTGGGGCGTGGGCGGCTGAGCTTTCAGCGCCGTGACTTCAGCTCTTTTGAATTTGAGTGCTTCTGGCTAGCCTGCGTTCAGATCCCACCTTCGTCGCCAGTGTTGTAGAGCGAAGGAATTGACGAGGCTTAGACCAGAGCATACAACTAACAGACTTTATTCAGGGAATAAAGGGTTGTTGCGTCTGCTAGCTAACAAGGCAGACTGCAAGCGAACAACGGCTGGCTCTGCTCGACAGCCGGCTTTTATAGCCGACTGTCAAACGGAGCCAACCAATGGGAGCCGCTGATGCTCCCGCTCAAACAGCGGACCTGGTTGGGAACTCCAACCAGTCCCAAAGACATAACACCACCTTTTTTTAAGGAACTCATCCCAATATTTTACTTTTAAAAATAATGTGGTTATCATTTAAATAAGCAGGATTAGCCATGGAGCTATGGACAACGTCTCCTGAACATTAAAACATTAAAAAGATTCTCCATCAAATTTTCATATGAATTAGCTTAGGAACAGATGGACCAGCATTACATTAGGAAAGCTATACTTCAATACAACTGGATTGCACCAGGTTTGAGAAAGCTGAAATACTGAATTAGATGAACAAGTAGCATAATCTGATATAATTTAGTGTTATCTGATTATAGTTTATCTCAGTGAGAATGGTAGTTATCTTTGTTACTCAATCCTGCAGAAGAATCATTGAAACATTTTACATCACAGCTAAAGTGTGTGTGTGTGTGTGTGTGTGTGTGAGAGAGAGAGAGAGAGAGAGAAAGAGAGAGAGAGAGAGCAAAAAGTTTTATTTATTTATTTTAAAATAGCCTTTTTTTATATGCAGACTTTCTTGTATGGTGAGACCGGTGGTTCTCCAAATGGGAAAGAGTAGTAAGCAAAAAGCAGAAATGCCCCAAAACACATGCACAAAAAACATAGGATAGGAAATATTAAAAATGAAATGCAATTACTAGACTTATAGTAATTCTGTTCCATGAAACATGATTTGCAAAGTTTAGGCTTCAATGACTTTAGAATACAGCTTGTCTATTTTTTTTTTCCAAATCAGACAGAGGTACCCAACTCCATTGCCCCTCTCCACTGAATATGGATAACTTCCAAAAATACTGATTATATTACAGTACAGTACAACACATTGAAAAGAGGGAGAAAGGAACAGTGTATGAACTGTGACTTCTTTTTGTGACTCTTCTGTGGTTTACTATCTTACATCTGATTCCACAGCCTAACATTATTCAAATGGCTATTTATATTTGTGTACATGTCCTAGAGTAACATTGCCAATACACTACAGTCTCTGCATTGTAAATGTTTTCCAGCGCAAACAAGAGAAGCTAGTTTTCTAGCCAAGAAACAGACGTGAGCAGGAAGTGATCTCAGGAGGCATATCCTTCACTTCTGGAGTTAATTTTGCTGAAGCCAAATGTCATACGAGGACACAGTTAACAGCTTAAAGTTTAAAATGGGAATAAATAAAGCAGACTGCAAATTAAAAGACTGCAAGTTGAACCTTTGCCAGTGTTCCTTTTTGAGAACCTCTGATTTTGCATCTGAATGGAGAACACCACTTTTTCCATACCTGATTGCCATACTTGAGATACTTGGACATATTTCGAGCGGCTTCATATATTGGTTAACACATAGTAATTGGCATGAAACTATCCCAGCCTGATTGCTGTGTTTTGTGAGAAAAAGTTTTCAAGCCAAAAGTCTGATCCTTCCCGTGAGTTTTTACAGAAGGCAAGTTTCCAAACCTTGCACCCATTCATTTCCCAAACATTTACAATGCAATTTTGAATGAAATCAGAACACATTTATTATTATGTGTCTACTTTTCCATGTTGTAGCTGGTATTCCCAGGCCTTCTTGTATGGGGTTATGTTTATACTGGTATTTCTGTTCCATCATTCTTAACTTGTATAGCTCATCAGTGTTCTTGCTGGCTCCAAATTGGTTCGTAGCTATGTATCCATTGCTAGTCTGGCTCCCACAAACATCTGACTCACTGCAGGTCATTGACTAACAAAAACTACTCCTCCTCAGAATAAAATAAAATTGCTTACTAGGTTATTTCTTCCCCCAGTCCTTCAAATCCATGGATTTAACTAGCAGTTGACAAAAAGAAAAGGTACTGAGAAGAAATATTGATTGGAAAGAAGTAAACAGTGACCACAATCATAGCGACATGGCAGTAAATCTGTATAAAGCCTTCCAAGTAACTATTAGTTTGATGGCTTTCTATCAAAACCACACACAGAAGTTGTTCTGAATGGCTGCAAATCTGATATTAATATACCAACACTCTATTACGGAAGTCTTTCTACATGATGATGAAAGGTGTGAAGGAAAATCAATGATAAAGTATTTAAGAACATGGCAACTTCATGAACATAATTTTGCATATAGCCCCTCAAAGCCCTCCACTGCTGAAATTAGAAAATGATAAATACACAGGGCATAATCAGACTGATTAATTTCATTTGAATTTAAGATAAATGGAATTTAAATAACACAAACATGAGTTTTCCCCTGTGTTAAAATAGTGTCTTCCTCCTAATTTCTGGAATTAATCAAAATTTAACTTTTTTCCCCCTGAAGTTTTTTTAAAAAATCCTAGAATGTTCCTTTAGGCAGGAGTTCCATTTGAGACAGGACCTACAGCATATTTTTATGTAATGCATTATATTTATTATACATTGCATAAAAATGTGACTCTGGACAGTATACAACAGTGAATTAAAAAGAAAATAAATATATAAAAATAGACATAATTAAAACTATAAAAACCACACAAGTAGGTAGGATAATTTTAGCCATAGTTAGGGAGTCATTGCATGATCCCCCTGGTCCCATGGGAACCCCAGGCCTAATAGTATACCATTGGGTTTTGAGGGGTTTCTGGAACGTTGAAAAGGATAGAGCTATCCCTACTTCATCATTCAGTTTGACAGGTTGACTTTTACCAGCATTTACCTTACTGTGCTTGGCTGTAAGGGCACATATAAAATTGCTACGCTATCCCTCCTAAACTATGTTTTTGCCTTGCCATTTCACCCTCTGCATAGTCCTCTGTCCAAACAATTTGGTGTCACTATTTATATTCAGGTCAATCAAATGGATGTTTTACAATAGTTTTGTTTAGTTTACTTTATTGTCATTGCACCTCAAACAACGAAATCAAACGCCATCTTCAGTGCACATCATGACCATGAAAATAAACACAAACACACAACCTTCACCCTCCACACATTGAATTGAAAACCTCCGACACCGCATTGTTAGAAAGGCTTTCTCCATCACACTCCTGATTCATATTGCTCAGTGTTCTTGGGGTGTTTGCATAATAAGGAATAAAAGCAGTTCTTGGCAGATACTTGTTTAACTTTTCTATCTATTCTCCTATGTGGCAGTCTGCATTCACCCTTAAAGTTAGACCTTAGAGTCAAGTCTGAATAGTTAAGTCATGAAGTATGCCAGATGTGATATGTTTATGAAATTTGAGATCACTATCTGATTTTTTAAAAAAATTGGATAAAATCAACCATGTGACTGCTTTGGAAAAGAGAAAGGAGGAGTACAGCAGGAGTACATAAATAAATAAGAAGGCTGAAGTATTAAGTCCACACTGATTTGTAGGAAAATTTCTAATTGTTAATTCTAGATCTAAAGTGAAACAGATACTTATGTGAGATAATTCTGTCATGGTGGTCTCTACTATTACAACTATCAAATCATACATCTCATTCTTAATCATTCAGATTTCACTTGTACCTGAGATACAGAAAGTTTTTCCTTGTTCTGTAGCCAAATTAGACAATATTAGAAACATTTATCATGTGGTTGTATTAATTTTGACATGTGATCAGAATGTTAAGAAGACAAATAATAATAATTATAAACTTCTTGTGTAAACCAAATGGTAGGATATAGAAACCCTCTACTTCCTTATTGCCAAATTCAGTGTTTACCTTTTATGCTTCTTGCTGTAGTGCGGCTGCCAACAACAATTTGATGTTATTTGATTCGTTAATGTACTTAGTAGAATGGGGAGTGGGGTTGAGTCTTTCATAAGCTTGTTTCACAATGTCAAGAAACAGGAACTGGGTGCTTCCCTGGTGATGCAGTTGCGTATGAAATGAGACAGTACCCAACAAAACTGTTCTTTTAAAGTTAAACTATCGCTAAGAATGTTTAAAATTCTGATGATTACATTTTCCAATTTTGTTACTCCAAAATAACTCAAATACTTATGATGGTCATACAGTCAACCAGACCATGTACATTTGGCATTTTTGTCCACCTATTTGAATCCTTCCCAAAGACCTGGAATAGGCAGGTGTTGTTTAATAATATTAAAGGTGTCCTCATAGGATATATGGTGTTCCAAATAAAGTATTGCAATCGATTGATGTGATTTTGTCAATGCTGCAATGATTGTATTCAAGTGCTGTTCCAGATGTTTTTGAATTGCATCTCTAGTTTGTTTTCTTGTATTCTGATCTGGTATTGCAATATCCACTATCCAAACTTTTTGATCTTTGTTGTCAAAAATTATGTGTTATGTGGCAGATACCTATATTCTAAAGTCCCATAGCATTTTAGCTTCTTCATTTTTTTTATCGCTTTGTCTATTTCTTGGTCCCACCAGTTCTTGCTTGCAGGCAAATGGTATTTCTTGCAGATATTCCAATGCACTATGGATGCTAGTTTGTCATACTGTTGTTTGTAGTTTTCTTGAAGCAGCTAACTAGGTAGTCCATTGATTCTTCAGCTTCTTTGCAGAGGTGGCATTTTCAGCCTGTTACTGTTTGCTCAATTCTGGCTTTGTATGTATTTGTTCTTGAGGCTTGGTCTTATGCAGCTGGAATTAACTCCCCTGCTATTATTATTTTAAAAAACAGAAGGAGGGAAACTTACAAGACCTTCAGTTAAAATCAGTTTTTGCTTATTTAATTTTTATCTGAACTACTTTCTCCTATATTCACACTGGAATCTAAGGTGTACACTATCCAATGAGGAATCTCATTTGCCAATACTATTCACTATTTTTCTCCATACATTTCTATCCTTGCAAACCATTCTTGCTTTTATCACATCTAACTTTGTGTATTCTCTTCTTTAAAGCCATTACTAATCTCTTTTTGAGAATCTCTTCAACTCCAACCATGGCTTTCTCCTAGGAGAACAGGAGTGAGAAGACAAGGAAAGGAACTTCCATCTACATAGACCTTGGCTGTTCAGAGTATGGGTTAATCAAGTAGAAGGGTGTCTGCCTTCTAGCCCAAGGGCCAGAAGTGGGTCAGAAATAGGAGCAAATAGAGGTGAAAGGAGGCTCATAGAATAACCTTCTGTGAAGGAGATGAGTGATTTCAAAATTTGATAAATACATACATAAGAATTATTCCAGATTGTAGGATAAAGCATCTAATCTACTTGTTATATTATATAATATGTATATAATAGCTAGTTATATACTGTATATGATGCAAAATTTAAAAGGGGAGGAAGGGAATTCATCTGACCATGGCTCTCTGGATATATGAAGAACTCTGTAAATGTTTCCAATTACTGAAGTCAGTTTGCACCTTGAGAAGATATTTTGTCTCTTTGAGGAGATGACAATCAATGTCTAAAGGCTTGTTTTGAGGACCAAAATCTTCTTGATAAAAAAAAAGTCACAACTCCTTTAATTGTGGCCTGGAAAGAATTGCCTGAAAAGGAATGCACTGGCTAGCCATCAGTTCTATATGGGATTGTAAAAAGTTCAGCTCCCAAGGTGAAATTTGAATCATTAACATGTACAGTAAAGTGTCAGGTGGAATGTAGAGGATGGGAAGAGAAGTAAATACCTACAGTATCTGAGAAAAATAAAGTCTTGATGGGTATTTTGGGGATTTGAGGCCCTCTTAAACAGAATTACCTTCTTAGACTTAAATGTAGAATTACTTTATTGTCGCTTAAAATGTTTTGATGTAATTGGCATACATTCAAATGAATTTTTTGTTGCATACATCTCTCAAAAGTTCACCACCTCCAATATACACTACATAAATCTTATCTTGATAAAGTTGGAACAATTAGAACAATTAATTAGAACAGTTAGAACAATTAATCCGTGGAACCACTTGCCAACAGAAATTGTAGGTGCTCCAACATTGGAAGGTTTTAAAAAGAGAATGGACAATTTTTAGACTGAAATGGTATAGGGCAGTGATGGAGAACCTTTTCATCCTTGGGTGCCAAAAGTGTGCATGTGCGTGCATAAGGCCATGCACACAGGGGGGACCCCACACCCCTTGAGCACGCACATGATCCTCCATACATGCTGCACATCTCCATGCATGTGATCCCCACACACATGCTGTGCATCTCGGCACATGCATGCGCATCTCCTATGCACGCCCCATCCCCGCACACGCACAGCAGCTACCCAATGATCAGCTGGCGGGTGGGCGGTGCACATGCCTGTACAGTAGATCTGCTCTGGGGCGATGGTTCGCGTGCCAGCGGAGATGGCTCTGCATGCCACTTCTGACACGTGTGCCATAGGTTCACCATCATGGGTATAGGGCTTCTTGCTTGATCAGGGGGGTGGACTAAAAGACCTCCAAGATCCCTTCCAACTCTGTTATTCTGTTGTAAAATAATCAGCTGAATAGTTAGCGCAGTAAAATTAGAAATAAATTTATAGTGAAGCTTTAGACACAAAAAGCTTCAGGTTCCACTACCCCTTCCAACCTAGGATAGAATAACTGCAACCATTTACATCTACATCCCTTTCCCAGACAACAATAGATTCTCACAGACCAAAGATGCTCTTCCCTACCTCAGCATAAAATTCAGCTTCTGAATCTCTAATGAATGGAGGAGTGGGAGGAACAAAATGAAAGATAAATGTGATGCCTTCCTTTCTCATCCATGTCACATTTCCTCCAGTTTTCCATCAATACTCAGGCAGATCTGATTAATGCCAAAAAAAAAAAAAAAATTCTCTGGGATGCTCTGCCAAATAAATCTTTCCTGTCTTTTGTCTGATAATCCTTCTTTAAACTAGTCATTCAAGCCCCTTTCATTCCAGCCCATATCCTGAGCTACGAACTGAAGCGGTTATACCCCTGCAGTGATCTTTTCTCTTGAAGGTGACAGATATTGTGGTTTATGGTCACCTGTTGTAGAAGGAAGAGTGACCAGCCTTGAGGGATAGGAGGAAAATAAAAGACAATAGTTAGGAAAAAGAGAGTTGAGTCTGGGACAGAAATGTAACCTGATAAAAGGTCCCAGACAAGATGCTTTCTAGTTTTCACCAGTGGTGGGATTCAAAAAAAATGTTACCACCAGTTTTGTGGGCATGGCTTGGTGGGCATGGGGTGGCTTGGTGGGCATGGCTTGGTAGGCGTGGCAGGGGAAGGATACTGTAAAATCTCCATTCCCTCCCCAACCTAATAACATGCTTTCCAGCTCTGTTCTCCTGTACGAGGCAACAAAAGAAGACCCAGCCAATCAGCTGAGAAACGGGAAGCGGAGAATAGATGGGGCGGGGCCAGTCAGAGGTGGGATTCACTGGTTCTCCGAACTACTCAAAGTTTCCACTTCCGGTTCTCCAGAACTGGACAGAACCTATTGAATACCACCTCTGGTTCTCATGAAATAAAAGGAAGGAAGTGAGTGCAGGCATGCAAGATTCTGTGACTATCTCTTTATAGTTAAAGTAGTGTTAGTCTACATGGTTTTATTTTCATAGTGTGTTCTACCTTAAAGGGTTGACATCTGTATGATTGGGGTGATGAAATTAATTTGTTTACAGAATTGGCACAACGTCCTGCAAGTGCCCCTTCTGCAGTTCATTCTAGAATTAGAAATCTTGCATGAGAGAACATTCACATCCTTAAGAGATGTAAAAGTCATAATTTTCAAGGAAAATACTAAAATTGTCCATCATGTGGTAATTATAAAAAAAATGTTTAGCAGGGTTGTGAATCTGTAGCCATCATTTAATCTGGGATCAGTATATGAATGATCCTGTAGCATTCAGAAAATGAGTAGGCTGATCCTGCTGTCAGATTTCACATTAGACTTGAATAAAGCTGTCTGGAAATTCAATCACATATTCAAGCTACATACTGTCAATACAGTTTAGATAAGCTGTTTCATTGCAAACAAGGTGTGGTTGTTGTGTAGATAGACACACAGATAGACATATTTCAGGACCTCAAGTCCTCTGTAATGCCATCCCTAAGGTTAAAACCCTAGTATTTTTCTCCTATTATTTTAAGCCAATACCATTTTGGTAATTCTTTTCCCAGCCTTGAGTGGCATAGCCATCTGTTCCATATTTACACAATTATTATGTCCAGATTGAGAATTCAGTCATTCATTTATGCAGCTAAGATGCCATTCCATTTCAACAGGAATTGTTGGTTCCTGCCTTGCCAGCCTTAGCCCTTATGGTCTTCATTCATTTTCTTCTCTTTCCATGTTATACAATCACAGCAGTTATATTCTTTTGGATTTATATTAATTATTTTGTCATGGGTATGTATGAATAGACTTAAGTTTAAATCATATATCTGAAATAAACAGACCTTTTTCTAAACAGATACTCATCAACAGGCATAATGATTTAATTGTTTTTTATTGGATTTTATAAGCGTCTGTTGGAGTGGAGTGTACATGGATTATACCATATTTACATTGTTTAAAGTATGCTTTCCTTCTATATATTTGCCAGACTATTATATCTTTTTAAAACCATTTTTGGTTCCCACTTCCCCTAACAGAACAATGAAAATGTTCTCTTAACAGAGTTCCAGTGACCAAGTTGTCAATAAATCCAAATATACCTGCAGAATAAAAATGAGGTTCAATATGTGATACCCCCTTTCTGCTGTTTAAGTCTTACTCTTGCTAGCAAAGGTAGAAAAATAAGACCAACTTTAGAGGGTTAATAGCTGGGAGAACTTTGGAATGTGAACAGACCATGCTATGACCACAGACAGTCCCTTTTTACTTCTTGTGACAATAAGCATTCAAAACCATTGAGATATTGGTGTCATATAAAATAAATTTTGTGCAGGATTTGTTGACGTATAAAGTCAGAATACTACTTTTAACCTCGTGAAAGCATGCTCTGCCAGATATGGAGCACTCAGATGATAATTATGTCTTTTGCTTATGATGGTCACATGTTGCATTAATCCTGTATCTTTTTAGGACTTTACTGAAGTACTAAAGTCATACTTCACCACAGATTATTATGTTAACTGAAGTGTTTAATATACAAATTCATCAATTTATTTATTTCACATAGACAATCTACATAATAATCTGCTAAAATATAGATGATTTAGCCTCTGTTCACAGAACTTTATTCATGAATTCTTGTATCTAACTGAACTAGAGTCTTGAATGAATTATTGATAGCAACCAAATAGATTGTCAAGTTAAATCTGAATGAAAATACAGATAAATGTGGAAAGGATGTGGCCAATCTAATTCAAGCTAATTGTGTCTAACGTTGTTACTTTAAGACTGACACTGGAATGAATCACAGATTATATCAAATTCAGTCTGACAGGGCCAAGTCTAATAGTTCTATCAGCGTCATGGTCTTCTTTTAATTTCAAATTACCTGGCCTTGCTCCTTGCCTGCAGCTGTTGCTCAAAAAAGCTTATCCCATCAGTAAAGCCATTCTACCAAGGAAGGGACAGTGAAGAAAGAGGAGCAAAATCAAAGTAGCATCCACAGATCTTCTTTGGAAACTGTGACTAAGCAATAGTTGGGTAGAAACCAACCCCAAGCAGCTGTAAATTATGCACTTGATATGAAAGCAAGCAAAGGAAGAGGCTCTTTGATTTCACATTAATGTAGAGCAATGGCTCTGAAGGGTAGACGGCAATTATATGTTCTTTCAGCACACATTACAAAGGTCAGGCTGTCACACCACAGTTGGATTTACTGACTACTCATATGCTGAGACTAGCAACAGGCCCCAGGGGCTCACTGAATCCATACCAGAGTTCATAGAAGGATTCCCTTCTGCTTATATCTCCCCCCAGCAGTGGTCCTTTCAGAGCATTCTTCATTTGAATAGACAAGATAGGATGAAAGAGACATAAACACCTACCTATTTCACTTAGCAGGTATAGTAAAGAGAGAAGTTCCCCTTGCACATACGTGCTAGTCAGAGGTATTCAGCAGGTTCTAACCAGTTCTGGAGAACCGGTAGTGGAAATTTTTAGTTTGGAGAACCGGCAAATCCCACCTCTGACTGGAGATTTTACAGTATCCTTCCCCTGCCACGCCCACCAAGCCATGCCCACAGAACCGGTAGTAAAAAAATTTGAATCCCACCACTGGTGCTAGTCGTTTCCGGCTCTAGGGGTGGTGCTCATCTCTGTTACAAAGCTGAAGAGCCAATGCTGTCCAAAGACATCTCCGTAGTCATGTGGCTGGCATGACTAAATGTCAAAGGTGCACAGAACACTGTTACCTCCCCACCAAAGTGGTCCCTATTTTTCTACTTGCATTTTGAGCTACTTGCATTTTTGCATTTTCAAACCGCTAGGTTGGCAGAAACTGGGACAAGTAACAGAAGCTCACTCCATTACGCGGTGCTAGGGATTTGAACCACCAAACTGCTGAGCTTTCTGATCGACGAGCTCAGAGTCTTAGCCACTGAGCCACCATGTCCCTTATTACGCCAATTTCATTCAAAATGATTGGAGATAACTTCAGGAAAAAAAAATAAGGCTTCTCTATAATCAGATGGGTGGCTTCCTTTTAATCACAATGTGTGGCTCCAGTCACAAACTGAACTCTCATGACATATTAACTTTGAACCTGTGAGCAAAGTGACTCTCTGTCTGGAAGATTCAGTATGGCTAGTAAGCATGTAAAGTTTACAGCTGGATTCCAGAAAGAGCATAGGGGAAGCAGAAATAACTTTGGTGATGAATAGCCTAATAAACAGGATTCATGATGCAGTGAGAAATGGTAGCTGGCCAAACACAAGGAGGACCAAATGGGAAAATGTGCACAGCAGACCTAGATTGGTGTTTCCCGAGCTTTCTCTGTATACAAAGCTTCCTTCGTAATATTTGGTCTAGGTTTTCTATAGGTATCAGATATTGACTGATGTAAATATTTTCTTCCTATATTCCTTGATAGGAGATGGCATTTTCTTCACTAATTTGAAGAAAATAGAAATACTGATACAAATATATGAACAAAGCAAAGACATTCCAAACTTTTCTGGCTGGAAAAGGAATGTTTGTTGGTTTGTTTATTATTATTAATTAAATAATTAATTAATTATTGCCAATTATTTTTACAAATAACCCAAGGCAGTGAACAATTCCAACACACCTTCCCTTTCCTATTTTCTGTACATGAAAATACCTTGGCACTTCCCAATAAGAGTTCTTATTCCAGATCAACATGTATCAGTGCCTATGTCTACAAACCTGGAAAGTTATTGCTTGATGGTGTCAAGCTGTGTTTTTCAAATTTGGCAGCTTTAAGATGTATGGACTTCAATTCCCAGAATTCCCCAGACAGCATGCTGCCTGGGAATTTCTTAGAGTTGAAATTCACCCATCTTAAAGCTGCCAAATTTGAAACATGCTGGTGTAGACAGCAGTGATCTAGACAGATAAATACTCTGGTCTCATATAAAGTGTTGTAGAGCGGCAGAGGAACGAGGCTGAGCCAGAGTGAAACGTAAAAGGCTTTATTGCAATGAATGAAGGGTTGCCGCGTCTGCCTCCTAACTAGGCAGGTTAGCTGGCGGCAACGGGGCTGGCACTGCTCGACAGCCGCCTTTTATAGCCGGCTGTCAAACGGTGCCAGCCAATGGGAGCGGCTGGTGCTCCCGCTCAAACAGCGGACCTGGTTGGGGACTCCAACCAGTCCCAAAGACATAACATAAAGGAATGAAGGTCATGGACTTAGTAGCTAAGTTCCTGCCTTTTGTATGTAAAAGATCTCAGATTCTCTTTCCAGCATATATACATGAATCTGGAAAAACAATGGGTCTCAAATCCTGAAGCATCTGCTATCACTTGATGTTCAAATCCTAGCTGAATTATACCAGTAGCATAGGATTGGTATAGCAGTGCAATTTCCTACACTCTGCCGTGTCTCCCATTCTATTTTCCTAGACAGCTTGCAAGGATCACTATAACATGCAAAGGTTATTTTCACAATGTGTTCAATTGGTCAATGAGGAATCAGGGGGCGGGTGGGGGGGGGGAGAAACAGTTAGCAATGTTGTAAGAGCAGCAAAATAAATACATAAATAAAAGTCAACTCCCAGGAAATTAAATCTAGCAAAAACATATCTGGTCTTAGGCAGGGTTAAAGTAACTCTATCCAATCAGTGGTGTAATGAGAACATGGGGTCCAGGTAACTGAGTGGTTTTGCTTATCTATCTCTCAAACAGAGAGCTGAAAAGAAAGAGCAACTGCAAGAAAACCCTCGCCATATCAGAACTCAATACTCAAGCTTGCAGCATAGAACATTATCCTAAATTTTGATCAAATTGACTAATTGTACTACTGTTGTAAGCCTAGTCATGGGAAAAGGAAATAATGATGTTATCAGGCCTCATCACCATTCTCCTGGAAAGGGGCTTCTGGATATCAACTTTGTATTCCTCCTGTGATGTTTTAAACCAATTTGGGTGATTTATGTGTTGATAGGACTATTAAGGAGATGGGATTAGATAGTAGATAACCAGACTGAGCGGTGTTGTGGCCTGATGATGAAAATGCTCCCACCTCCCACTCAGAAGTTGAGAGTTCAATCCTAGGTAGCAGTAGATGTTTCTCTCCTAGGTTCAAATAAAAATATCTGCTGCCAATTCAGTGTGGCATCTGGAAAGGCATATGGCCAGCAAATGCTCAGCTCTATTGAGTGACCCTGACTCTATCCTGAATTAAGGGATTACAGGGTTGTAAAAAAGGGGAGCAGAATAACCAGGTTAAACACTTTGTGTAGAACACAAGGAACAAAGGAGGTATCATGTCATTATGGTATTAGATATAGCCATTTTCTGTCATTCTTCTGCTAAATTATTTAGTAATTTGAAGAAAAATCAATAAAGTGTGGTTACCTAAGGAGCTGCCTTTTTCCAAGAGTGCCTACTAACCCAATTTTATCTTGCAGATTGGGCATGCTGCAGTTTCCATCAGCCAAAGAATATCTGCTGGTTGGGGACAGAAAACTGGCCTTTTCTGCAGTGACCCCTGCTTTATGGAATATTCTCGCTTTGGAGATTAGAATGGCCTCAATCCAGCAGGTCTTTCCTAAGGCTTTAAAAGCTTGGCTGTGTACGTAAGTCTGAGATCTGAATGTATTTACAGTCCCATTTTTTTGGATTTACTGTTGATTAGTTAATTATCTCAGTTGCTTATATATGTATTTCAGATGTTTTTATTACTATTTTAAATATTTTTAAAAAATGTTTGCTTTTATATTTTTTTCGAACTGTAAGATGCCCAAAGTCGTTGATTAAGGATGGGTGGCTATAGAAATTGAATAAATAAATTCCTATTTGTTTGGGAATGAGGTGTAAAGCACACTTTGCATGACTTTCTTTAAGCCAGGAATAGACACTTTTTTTGTGGCCAAAATGCCTAACATACTATACTACAGAACATAGAGTAGATGGTGCCCCAGGAGAAATATGGATAAGACGGATTGTTCGTCAAGAAGGTTGTGCGGATTTTTTTTCACAAAACCATATTTTGCTTTTTTAAAGAGTTTACATTGGTTTTATTTTTCCCATCTCATTCTAAAGAATAGAATAGAATAAGCATGAGGTCTCAATTTGCATAAAAGCAACAAGGGGTAAATCATAATCTTAATCATCATAAAACACACTCATCATAATTCATAAAATGCAACATTTAGTGGTAGTCATAGGATACTAAATAAACAGTCAACATAAATCATAACAGGATCCTAAACACTATACAACAATTAATATAAATTGTAAGATATAAGCAATAAAGTTATAGTCATAAGAATATAAGAAAATAGGTAATAGGAAAGATGAGAAGGATAATAATAATACAACCCTACTAGGCAGTTTAACTGTGTTGTTTAGAAGAGTGATGCCATGGGGAGAAAAACTAGTTGTTTTGGTGTGCAATGGCCTATAGCATCGTCTTGAGGAAAGAAGTTGAAAGAGTTTATGTCCAGGATGTGAGGGGTTTGTAGATATTTCCACAGTTGTCTTTGTGGCTCGTTATTGTAAACAGGTCCTTAGTGGAAGGCAGGCTGGTAGCATTTTTTTTTTCTGCAGTTCTAATTATCTTACCTAAGATTAGATTTCGTATCTAAGAATCAGAAATAACTGTTAACACATTCCACCATACGCACAAACAAACAAATAAAATAGATGCCAAGAGATGCCAGTTTGCCCATACCTGCTTTACATATTTCCAGCATGGTGAATGCTGTACTTTACTCTCTATTTTGCTAAGGAAAAGCCACTGATGCTTTGGTTGAACTCTACTGAAGTATGGAGCAAGCAACATTAAGGAGATTTCACTCGGTTTAATGTCAGCAGCTGCTTTTTCTGCTTCTCCTTGTCAACTAGCCTATCTTGTCCCCATATAACCTTTATCCCAGGCAGACTCATCCGCCCCATCCATTAAGGCTGAGGTGACAACATGAACTTTAGCAGCCAGAGAAATTTGTTTTTCTCGGACAGCCTGGAAAGCGTGTGCTTTCTAATGCTAGGAACGCACTGCCTTGTCTTTGTCAATTTTAAGTGCACCTTAGGACACCAGTATAATTACTGTGTTCATCAGCTGTAGTAATTGGCAGCAAGAATGGTCACCTAAGATAGAGCACACATCACCATGGCAACCACCCAGCCAGAGATAAGAAGTATCAGTAGTTGGAGATGTGGAATCCCCAATTACAGATCAAGAGTACTTGCAGTTTTAAAAGATTTTTTTCCATACATCCCTTCAAATGTGTCTCCTAAGGGTAAAATGTAGGCGGAGAGGAGAGCTGTAACATTCATCAAAGATTGATCTGCAATAATTCTCTTACTGTTGGATAACTTAAATGGAGAGGACATCTGTTTCTTTGTTTGTTTCACGGAGTTGCTGTTGAATTGGTTTTCAGAGACATGAATTCTTACATGTTTCAAGCTACTGGATGGGGAAGAAGATAGGGAAACAGTCTTGCCGATTAAAGGCAGATATTTCTTCCTTCATTCTAGTGGCTTTCAGGGATATAGAATAGAATAGAATACTTTACTGGCCAAGTGTGATTGGACACACAAGGAATTGTCTTGGTGTAAATAGTCTCAGTATACATAAAAAAAAGGTACATTCATTAAGAATCAAGAATCATAACGTACAACACTTAATGATAGTCATAGAGTACAATGAACAATCAAATCATACTAGGAAACAGTCAAGTGGGAACGGATGGGTGATAAGGAGTGGTGAGAAGATTAACAGTAATAGTAGTGTACACTTTGTAAATAGTTGAACAGTGTTGGGGGAATTATTTGTTTAGCAGAGTGATGGCTTTCGGGAAAAAACTGTTTATTTATTTATTATTTTTATTTATTTATTATTATTATATATTTATTATTATATGTTTTTTATTTGTTGTACATTGTCGCTTGAACAGCCCTTTCCCAAAGATGAAACAGTGTGAAGGCCTCTTTCAAACCAATAATCAACACAAAAAAAACATTCTTCATGTTTCTTTTCTACAACTAATTTTGTGGAAAAGGAGTACAAAGGAAATGAATATTTGAAAAGGGGTTTAGAGAAAATGAGAAAGAATAAGGTTATTCATGGCTGCTAGCCTAGGATGGTTGCACACAACCCTTCTGATTACTACACCATGAGACATAGAATAACTGAACAGAATAACAGAGTTGGAAAGGACCTTGGAGGTCTTCTACTCCAGCCCTCTGGTCAAGCAGGGAACCCTATACTATTTTTTTTTAAGTGATTGTCCAATAACTGCTTAAAATTCTCCATTCTTGGAGCACCCATACTTCTAGAGGCAACTCATTCCACTGTTTAATTATTATCTAAATGTCAGGAAATTTATCTTTAGTTTTAGGTTGGTTGTCTTCTTGATTAGTTTCCATCCATTGTTTTTCCTCCTGCCTTCAGGTGTTTTTGGAGAATAAGTTGACTCTCTCTTCATTGTGGCAGCCCCTTGGATATTGGAACATTGCTATCATGTCACCACTAGTCCTTCTTTTCACTAAACTAGACATACCCAATTCCTACAACTGTTCTTTATATGTTGTAGCCTCAGCCTCCTAATAATCTTTATTGCTCTTCTCGGTGGTGCAATGATTAAAGTGCAGTTCTGCAGGCTACTTCTGCCGGCTGCCTACAATTTGGCAGTTCAAATCCCACCAGGCTCAAGGTTCACTCAACCTTCCATCCTTCCAAAGTGGGTAAAAATGAGGACCCAGATTGTTGGGGGTAATATGCTGACCCTGTAAATCTCTTAGAGGGGGCTGTAAAGCACTGTAAAGTGGTATATACTGTAAGTCTAAGTGCTATTGCTATTATTCTTTCTAGAGTTTCAACATCTTTTTCTTATATTGTGAAGAACAAAACTGGATGCAGTATTCCAAGTGAGGTCTTACCAAGGCATTATAAAGCATTATAATAAGGCATTATTAACATTTCACATGATCTTGATTCTACCCTTCTGTTAATTCAGCCTAGGAATGCAGTTGTGTTTGTTATTTTAAGTGCACCTTAGGACACCTTAGTTTTCTTCCCAGACAGATCTGTGAGGTTTTCAGTGGGCTATGAGTGCTACATTAATTCAACAAGGCCCGAGGCTCATCTAAATCAATGGAAATAGGCAACGCACTACTTCATCTGGGCTATGACATCTACAGGTTGCCAGTACGGTCAGGAAACAGGCTCATGGCATTGCAATGCAAGTGCTTCCTCTTTTCTGCATGCTTCACAACATCTATCTCTCATACACACAATGTGATAGAACGCTACTTTCATTACTTTTTAAAGCATTCTGATGAAAGGGGCAAGATTCTATGCCCATGGTTTTTCACCATCACTCCAAAGCTGGTACCCCAAAAAAGGCAAGAGGGAAAGAAAAGGTGGGGATGAAAATAGCAGTTTGACCAAAAGTTCATTTTGCATCTTTCTGGTTTGGCTCAGTCAGCACAGCTTCCACTGTTTGCTGAACTATTTGGAAGCTACATTGCTATTCTTTCCTTAGTGTGATTAACTGGGCCTCCGAAGAAGTCCTAGGCAAATACTTATATCACAAGATTATTATAGTGAAATCCTTCAAGATATCAAGCTGGAACCAGGTTAATAATATCTAAAGGATCTCTCTCCCAATTCATTCTTTTTTTCCTTCCCAAATGAAGTATCTGTAAGTGTTTTAATGCTTGCCCCAATAGAAGACTCTTTTTTCCCCCAAAAACCATGCCTGAAATCTCAGGACAGCTCAAATCAAATCAAATGGTTTTGATTTGCACCAACCTAGTCATTGCCTAACATTTATACCTTAAGCATTAAAACTAGTGGAAATATACATTTCTTTAACCTTTACAAGAGAATCCAGAAAATAAATTTTTACCCAAAGGAAAAACGGCGCAATAAATTATCTGCAATTCTGTTTCTGCACAAGAATATGACCAAATAGCATTTTGCCCTTGCCAGTTGATTCAGAAGAGAAGTCCCATTGGGGGTGGGGGAGGATCATTAAAGTGGGATGATATAATTGTAGCTCTGACCCTTTTTTCCTTTGACAAAAAGTGGGATGGCACTGATTATGTCATTGACTTTTTTGACATGTCTCTTTTGACTTCCCAACAGTCGGTAATAACAAGAAACCGCATGAATACAGCCGTCAGGAATTAAGCTCAACAGGTAGCTGTTTTAAATTATGTATAGATATGCCCATGATTGCTTCTTGTCATTCAACAACCTAAAGGCTTATAGCATTGAGAAACCTTGAATGCTTCTGCCAAATCCTAACTGAACCGTTGTTTTTAATATGACTTCTTTATTTCCTCTTTTACCACTTCGGGTGTCAAGGGATTTAATATGACTGAAGGTGGAAATTATTAAACATGCAAGGAAAACCTTTATTTATTATGATTGAATTGCATGTATTTTATTTACTTTTAAAAAATAAACCATTCTGCAGGAAAGCTTTTACAAATTGAAATGCAAATTAAATCAAATAAAGTGTTTGCCTTGGTCCCGCGCATAGCATTGTCCTGGTCCCACTTGTTTCTTTTTTTCCCCCCCTTTTAATCTAATCTACACTAATTATTGCTCCTTGGCCTAAGAAATACTGTATGTTTTAAATATTAAGCTCCTTATATCTCCACTGCAATCATCACATACACATTTTGCTCACATTGCATTGAAAAGCACAACATTAAAAATCGTGGAAATGCCTAGTAGAGAAGGATGGCCAGGTCACAAGCTTGCAAATGCCTTTGGCAAGACCATCTCAGTGCTAATCTGCTAATTGTATCTTTCTTCACTGATTCTCAAAGAAACTATATTTGTTTTGTCTTGTCATTCATTCAGTATTCTCTAAAAAAAGTTCACATGGGCCTCTTAGCAAAACTGTTAGTCTTTCCTCCAAAACTCTTTAAAATTTATATAGGTCAGGCAAATAGCCAGCAAAGCCTTGATTGAATCAATTAACTAAGAAGTGGGAAAGGGGGAAAGTAGCTTGAAGGATATGCTATTGGTGGGAGGAAGTATTTAGAGATTGCATATGGGCTAAATGTATTTAGAAAAATGATTTAGAAGAGATGTTTTGGATCCTGTGCAAACATATATACTCCCTGCTCTATATTAGATCAGCCACACTTTTCTTTTTTATGCTTCCACATGAGCTTGAAAAAAGATGTGGCTGAAGGAAGCCATGCTCATGTGAGGAATCAAATACTTTGTCCAATTTCTGAAGTGGGAATACCCTATGATTGTTATTCTTAGGTCTTGAGAGTAAATTCCATCTAACACTGGTTGAGTTCACATACATTTTAGTAGGCAGGAAGACATCAGCTTGGGAAAAGCTACATTAAACAACAAGCTGCAAAATGGATGATCTGTTAAATGGAATGGAGTCATTATTTGAACCCTAGAAAAGAGTTCCTGAACTCTTTCAGGAAAGAATACTAGATAAGACACAAAAATTATTGGCTGGTGGACTGCATTTATCTGGGAAAAACATTATTGTCCATACATTGCTCAGAAATCATTCTTGCTCAGAAATCATTCTTGCTCAGAATGTACGGAAGGAAGGAAGGAAGGAAGGAAGGAAGGAAGGAAGGAAGGAAGGAAGGGAGGGAGGGAGGGAGGGAGGGAGGGAGGGAGGGAGGAAGGAAGGAAGGAAGGAAGGAAGGAAGGAAGGAAGGAAGGAAGATGTGATATAAAAAGGGCCTTCTAGATTGTGGCTGCTGAACTTTGTAAAATGAATGGCTCTTGTCTTGGGACTGCAGAGTATTATATAAAATCTCTATTCTGTGAAGAACAGTACAATATGGAGTAGAACAGGATTGCAAACAGATTTCAGAAATATAGACTCTAAGCACTTAATTCTAAACATATCTTGTGCCAAATGTTCTAGCATGACCACCCTGCAGCATTCTTAGACAGATGGAGTTCATTTTCCTTCTTTGCCTCATTCTCTCCATTTTAAACAGATGGCAAATCTGTTAGTAGGATCTAGGTAGACTAGCTTATGTTGTCTTGTAAATAACTGCAGAAAAAAAAATTGCCAGACCAAGTTTACCATCCTGTATTTTCAAATGGAAGATGACAAATCATTTGTTCTTGTTGGAAGGGAGGAGACTGACAGTATTTTACAAGTTCCTTCTGTTTGTGGATTTAACTATTGTCGTGGTTAATATCAGCTTCTTGGATGAAAAGAACCAAGGGCTTAAATATTGGGCTAAGATCAAATTCGAATTTTGTCTTGATATGCAGGATATACTGACACATTAATTTTTTCCCCTAATGAACCGATTACATTCATTGGAAGAGAGAGAAATGTGTCTTGCTGGAAACCCAGTACAAAAAGAAAAATATATATATTTTCTACCATAATATTGCAAGCCTTCTCAAACTGAAAACCATTATGGTCTGAAGCTGATTGAATAGCTGAATGGAAAGTTGGGCTCTTCAGTTCTTTGAGGAGTTGCTTCTTGTGATCAAAGCCAAGCTTCCCTTCAAAATGCCTACAAAGAGCATCTGCACATGTACAGAGGATAATTTCTACTTTGGGCAGAATTCATCTGCTCTTCTCAAGACTAGTAGAAGGGAGAGAGGACAAGCATTTGTCCTATCCTTTCATTGCAGAAGGGCTGCCCAAGTAAGTCTTCCCTCCAATTGAAATCAGTGAAAAAATAATTTTGCTGTGCCAACCCCCGGTCAACCTAATATGTAAAATACCAATGCTTAGTTGGGGATATGTCAGGAGATTGGGATGGATGTCTTCTAGCCATGCCATATAAGATTTTAAAGGTCAAGATCAGCAACTTAAATTGTGCCCAAAAGAAAATGGCAACCAATGCAGCTTGTGCAACAAAGATGCAATGTATATCCTTTGAGGGCAAACATAACTGTCCCTGCAGCCACATTGTCTACCTGCTAAAGCTTCCAAATGGTCTTTAAGGGCAGCCCAGTGTAGGGCATGTCACAGCAATCTATTCTGTTGGTAACCAGAGCATAAATGACAGTGACTAGAGTCTCATGGTCCAGGAAAGGATGCAACTGGCATACAAGACAAAGTTGTGTAAAGGTCCTCCTAGCCACCCGCCCCCCCCTGTATATCACGGATGAAGCTAGGGTAATTACATCTAGTATCCAGGCAATTAGCACAGGTGTCCCTCAGGGCTGTATGCTCTCTCTCCATTGCTCTTCTCTCTCTATACCCATGACTGCACATAAGATAATCCTCTGTTAAAGTATTGAAGTTTTCAGACGATACAATGATCATTGGCCTCATTCGATAGGGTGATGAGTCTACACATAGTTGGAAAGTTGAACCTGGCCCTGTGGTGCAGCCATAACAATTTGGAGCTGAACATGCTTAAAACTGTAGAGATGCGACTGGAGTTTGGGAGAAGCTTTTTTATTTTACCACCTATTACTATCTATAACAGCACAGTATAGCAGTACACGCCTTCACGTTTTTGGTATTTTATAACCTCCTAGGAGTTAAAATGGATATTTAATATTAGAATCATCATTAAAACAGCACAACAAAAAATGTTTTTCCTGCATCAACTCAAGAAGGTCAGACTGCCCCTGAAGCTGTTGATATATTTTTACAGAGGAATTACTGAGTCTGTCATTTGTAACTCTAAAACTGTATGGTTTGGTACTGCAACCAACAGAACAAGTACAGACTCCGATGGATAGTTAGGACTGGAGAAAAAACAATTGCAATCAGCCTGCCTTTCATAGGCTTGTATGTTGTGTGGATCGGAGGAGGGCTGAGAAGATATCTGCAGACCTCTCACATCCTGGACATAAACTATTTCAACGCTTCCCCCTGGGATGGCTCTACAGGGCACTACTTGCGAAAAAAACTAGATATAGGGACAGTTTTCTCCATGCCATCACTCAGCTAAACACATAATTTTTACAATGCTGTCTAATGTCTTTGTATATTTCCCCATGTAATATGGTTGTAGTAGTATTATTTATCCTTTTTATTATCTTCTTTAGTCCTACCTCCACTTTAATTGGTAGGATTATAATTATTCTGTTGCTTTGCATGTGTACTGAGTGCTCCTGTGCTGGAGATAAATTCCTTGTGTCGAATCACATAAAATTCAATTCAGTTCAATCAATTCAATTCAATTCAAGGAAGCGTCTAACCTGAACCTTGAGTGGAGATACACTATAAGATATACTAATTGTGGTGTGTTACCCACCTAAAAGAAACATGTTTGAGTTTAGGATATACATGGAAACCTTTCTCAACTCTTTTGATTCTGGAATTCTGGAGCAAGCCCACCAAGTATGACAAACCAATAGATGCTGTTGTAATAACTTGATTTCTTACCAGATTACTGTACGTTTGAACTCTAGTCAAACAAAAAAGTAACACGTGACACTACCACAGCAGAGGCTAGGTGTGTTCACACAAGAGTTTTCCACCATGAGAAGAATTCTAAAAATATAAATCTAAATACGTTTGGAAGAAACATATTTGGACCTTTGAGAACTGGGTTTACAAGACTATTCAACAATGAATTCAGAGATGAAGCTGTGAAGTCAGCAGCATTTCCTCACATAAGCACCTCCTGTATGCTCTGTACCAATGAACAGGTCTGTGATATGTTTTTTTAAGAAAAATGGAACACATACATGCAAACCAAATTTGGTACAAAAACCCATGAGGATTTTTTTTCTTTCTTTCCAGAACTGCATGGTGGAAAGCCTTGAACTTATCACATGTAATGTGACTATAAGCTGGATCACTCCTGTGTTATCAAAAGATTCAAAATAAATCATTATTTCAAGGAGAATAACGATTCCTAAAGAACTTGGGAATTCATCACATGAAAAGAGACCATATCAATGTCCTCTAAGATATCTGGTTATGATGCAGTAAACCTCATATCAGAAGTGATAGAAAACATATTTTAAATATTGCGGTGGAATGTTTGTGTATCGGGGGTGTAGAATGATCTCCGGAAGGCCTTCTGTGCAACCTATTTTGAAACAGAAGGACAAATAAACTCAATTCAGTGCATGCATTTTTTGAAATATATCCCATTGCCCTCAAATAATATTTACTTCCAAATAAGTGAGCACAACACTGCTATTTTAATTCATCAGATTGCTTTTAATTGCTTAACAGGATGAGAAACAATGGCATATATATTCTGAGTTCTGGAGCTCTATCACAGCCTGTGATTGGGTATGAGGGTACGAAGAAAGATTTTCAAATTCAGCTGCGGTGCAACATGAATAAATGAGAGCTGTGCAATTTGTGTCTTCTCTCCAGACTGCCCATTGGTTGAGGATTGTGGGAAATAAAGTAAACGATACAGTTTTCTGATACTGATCCTGCCTGATTTTTTTTTTTTAAATGTCTTGTGTTCAGTCAGTCAGAGGATCATTCTATCTGGGCTTATACTGTCTACACAATTTTGTCATAATTAATCCCAGGTATGAACAACCTGAAATCTGCTATATGGGCAATAATTTTCTCCATCCCTTCATTATTGATTGTGTAGACTGGGGCTGTTGGAAGTTGGTTTAGCAAAATCTGGATACTGCTCATATACATTATGATCTTTAAAAAAAAATTGGCATGCTGTACCGTATAATAACTATATCAACAAGGCATGGTTTCTCATTATTCATTAGGAGACACCACCTACATTCCACAAATATTGAATGTTCTTGTCAACTCCATGTATTCTTACACTAATAATTGAGAAAAAAAGATTACAGTATCTTATGTTTGTGATAATAATAAAGGTTAATCATCATAAATCAGTGTATTCCTACCTTTGATAAAACGAATACATATTTATTTATTGAATTCTAAGATTGTATTAAAATCAATGCCTTTAATTTTTCATCAGAGCCGAGTTCACATACACTACAAAGCTAAACTTTTAAAAACCTTGTTTTATTGACCATACCATAATAGCCCCATTTATCCCTAATGCTGTATAGTGTATAATGACGAGGTTTCCACATCATACTTAGCTGAAAAGAAATCATACTAAATTAAGTCTTAGGGTTATGATTAGCCCAAATCTCATGAGATCTCATACAATATTTATATATCTCGAAGGTTCTCTCATGAGATCTTTTAAGACTTCATTTTCTCAAAAGATGTCAATTTTTTGAATGCTTATTAGTCATCAGAAAAACCATAGTGCTCATAGTTTGAAGATCTCACATGATTGCCAACACAGCTAATTAACTTTGAAAGCACTGCTATATTTTTCTATTCTTTTACCTCACTATAAAACAAATTATAATTTAGGGTTCCAGCAAATAGTTGCCTTTTCTGCTTAAGAAAAAAAGAAAAAAGAAGCACATAGAAGTTTCTTCACATATTTTTTCCCCGTGCTTAATTCCTCTGAGTTTTTAGCCTCATTTATTGGTGATCTCAGGAACTCCTATGTGTGGGACAGATTCTGTGTGCTTTCTAGGAATCATCAAAGACATCCAATGAAACGCTGGCCAACTTGGTCAAAAATATCAATGTGCTTTAGTTTTCAAATTCCTTGTTTCTCCTTAGCAGCAGCTTTAGCAATAGATTTTAGCAAAGGAGACAGAATCACTTGCTGTTATCTGCAGTTCCTTGGCCAGTTGGCAAATTTATTATAAAAGGCCCCTTCCTGACCTACCGCTATGCATTGGAGAGGATCAATAACAAGTAAGAAATTTCTGAGAAATTTCCTATCTATAATTAATCTTCTTAGTTATGAGGTGCTAGGAAGGCAGTTGAAAACTCTTGGGCTAACCTATTTTTTCCCCTTCACCACTCTTGCTTAAACTTTAGCTTTCACTTGAATTTCAAAGACTCCCAGTTAAACCAGTTGTACGCTGCCGCTGATATTTTTAGCTGAATAATTGAAAGGGCCTCTTGTTGCTTTGTTTACACTAGTAACAAATTAGAAAATTAGAAATAATGTGGCTGCTGGCATCCTACCTTTGTCCTTTTCTTACAATCAACAAGTTATTTAAGTCTTATGAAGAAATTAGACTTAAACTGTAGAGCCAACAAACTTCTCTTAGCTGCTTTAATGAATCCCACTGATAATCAGTCACAGTCAAGTGAAGAAACAAATTCTTCAGCTTGTAAATGGTTTCCCAGAGAGCATCATCACAGCAAAGCAAAGTTGATGCTCACATTGAGAAAGTCAAATGAAGTTATCATTTTAGCCAGAAGAAGATGAGAAGGAGGAAGTCATGGCAAACTTCTGAAGTTTCTGCTGGGGTCTTCCTGCTGATTTCTTCTTTTGGAGGAGTAAGAAGAACAAAGTAGGGGTTCTCTATATCAAACTTCTGCCTCATCTGGTTTGAAGATACTATCCCATAATCCTTGGAGCACCTCTCCAAGGAGAATAGGGAGGGTGAATTCTCTTGTCCATTGCCTTTGTCAGGAAAACATCTATTTGACTGAGCCTATGAGAGGAAGATCCATTTGAGGATGACTTCATTCTTAGGACCTCTCTGAATAGCTTCATTGTACCATTCCTGGTTTGGCTCCAGATTTGTTCCTTCCTATAATATTTGGTGCAATGGGTTGATGTTGGACTTCTTAAACTGGAGCATAAAAAAAGTTAACTATGACAAGAGAGGTGCAGAATAACAGTCCCAGTGATAACAGGTGCATCATTACAGCAACAAGAATGAAACAAATGATGTAATTTTCATCAGTTACATTATGTCACAAAATTTCATTAGTTATATCATTTTCATAGTCCTTGTTAAAAAGATATCTATTTGTGGGGTCAAAATCTCCCCCTATCAGACACACTAATAGAGACTGTATTTTTTACATACAATGATGGTTAACCTATTTTGAAAACTACCTGGTAAAAAATTTCTGCCATGCGATTTGTCCAATTTCTGACTCACAATAGGCTGCTGGATAGAAATATTACAGAAGAAATGGTATCGTCACAACAGGATGGACAGATAAATGCAGGCAATATATGTCACATGTCTACTTTTTAAACAACATTCTGACGTTGAATCTGCTTGATATGCAGATTAAAGATGAATTGATCAGGCATACAAATCTTACTGCCTTGCTTGGTTTTGGGACTCTTATGAATTCTTTGCAGATATTTGTATTATTGAGAGATCTCAAGCTGATAGCTATTCCTTATATATGCAGCCAAAATGTCTATTCTGTCAATTTAACATGTATAAAGAGCTATCATTTGGGGGAAAAAACTGTTATTTATAATGCTTCTATCCTTTCCAGTTTCTGACTCATCTAAAGGTTTTCTGCAATATACACCCACATTTATATAACCCTCCTGTGACATTCTTAAAAGAAAATATCAGGTCTTGTTTTTAACACCATGTAATTTGATCCTTAATCAGAAGAAGTGCTAATGCATCAGATATTAATAAATAAACAGACAGATACATATATAAAGGAATAATGCATACACTATAGGCATCTGCGGAATACAGAATGCCACATCACTTGCAACTGTAGAAGCAGTAATTGCATGATAGAAGATGTTTCTCTACATTGTTTTAGCTTTTGGCATTTCTCTTTCACAGAAGGCCAAAGGCAATTTCTCAACTCTTCTTTGGCTATAGAAAACTAGTAAAATATGTTTGGAGAATTTACAACAGAAGTGGGAACTTAGGGCCTTCCAGATGTTGCTGAAATACAGCTGCCAGATGCTCCTGCCAGGAGAGGTAGTAATATTGTAGCTCAGGGTAGAAATTGTATTTCTGCAGCATCTGGAAAGCCATAGAAATCCCATTCAAGAAGTATATACAGTGCAACTTATTCTAAATGATTATTCTTTTGATGAGGGCATCCTGTCATGTATTGATCTCAAGGATTCCAGAGCAACCCTTTTGTTACCATTAGAACCTGGAAAGATTGCAATTTTCCATTGACGAAATAACAATAAAAATACTAAGGTGCATTTCTCCCATTGTTTCTGCTTGTCCCATAAGACCCAATAAAGTGGGCCTTTTTTGAGTCTCTCCCATTAACTGATGGGAATTAGAAGGAATGTTTTTCCACCACAGTCCTTAAACTCTGAAAAAAGTATCCCTCCAGATATTCTAATAGCCCCAATTCTTCTACCCTTTGAGCAAACCTTCAACACTGCCTTCTTCTCCAGTTAGACAGGAATGAGCTCATCATAATGGAATTAAGTTTATTATACATGTGGCACGTTTGCTTCCTGTGGTTCTGGCCAACTTTCATTTTCTGTACTGATATAATATTTTGGTGTTATTTTTAATTTGTACACAGCTGCTGTAAATTCAGCAGACTTATAAATTTATATTATAAGCAATAAGCAAATGAATTTAATATTGTGCTTAGAAAATAGTAATAAACAAATGCCAGTTAAATTAGAACATAAAAAATACAAAATAAATGCTTTAAAAGGACAAGCAACTCTCAGTATTATAATGGAATATCAACCAAATAATCACTTTACAATAGAAAGGATAAACTAGTTCTACAAAAGTTACCAGTGATATATAACAAATTCAACAGATTTCCTTTGAAATAAAGGCCCAGATTTTTATCTTTTTAAATTAAAAAAAAAAAACCTCTTCTGAAGCCACTCCAATTAAAGCACAACAATCCATCAATAGCTATTTCCTGCATTTACATAAGCATAAAGATTCAGAACATTCACAGATTGTTAAAAAAGAAAATGAAATGAAATAAATCTCCCAAAATAAAACCAGGACTCAGCTACCAAAAAAGGCTGACTGGCAAAGTGACTCATTTCATAATGATAAAAAGATCCTTCTGTTCTTGCTAAAAAGTTTAACAGTATGAGTAACACAGTTCTGTAGTGAATTAAACATTACACATTTTTAATGACTTTCCTTATTTGGTTTGATTTCTTCAAGCTCATCTGTAGGCTGGAAATCCAGTTAGTCATTATCCTTACCTTGTTTGCAGTGGAAATCCTAATTTCTCTGAGATCAATCCTCATGAAAACTCAGTTCTGGAAAACACACACATACACAATCTACGCAAATTTGAAAGAGTTCTTTTTTCTGATCATATTTCAAGGAAGAGAAATAATTCTCTGCTCCCAAGAATAAAGCTGATGTTTCATGTTATCTCCACTACTTAAAGTCAACAGAAAGACAGACACTTTCTTTTCCATGTTGAGTGTGTTGGAAGAGATTGACAGTATGACTCCAAACCCCTCGATGGGACAAATAAATGTCACCCTCCATGGCTACCTCCCACAGGACTAATTCTTAGCAAAATCCATTTCTCCTGTGGGCAAGAATAAATTTGGGACTGAAAGCCTGAGTTTAAATCTCATCTTTGCCAAAAAGCTCTTTGTTCTGAATCACACCACTAAGGACTGCTGCCTGTTCACGGAGAAGAAGATAAGAAGGCCTGATGATGAAAGGGTCATGATTTTGCCCTTAATAGTGGCATATTATCTAAAGAAAAAGTATTCTAATTGGTGTGATCAAATGCCAAGTATTGATAGTCCTCCAGATATAACCATAATGGAGTTTTTGACCGACCCCCATCTCTGCTGGCTGCAATGAATCATTAAATGGGTGGTTAAGAAAACATGGGGGGCCTCAAAGGTTGGGAGGCCCTTGAAGGCCTAGTACAGATCCAGGCCCACCTGTCTTGGCCCTCCCAAACCTCCCCCCCCCCAGATATCCTGTGCTCCACTTCCTACTCTTGGGTCCCTTCAGGCCTTCTCTGCACTCCCACCATATCCCTCAAAGGCCTGATTCCCACCCCACAGGCCAAACATGTTCCTCCTCACTTTTGAAGAGTCTGAGGCCTTCCACAGTGCTGGAATGCATTGCTTCTTTACATGGCCACATGGTGTGGTTCTGGAAAGGACCACCATTTTGCCCTGCCCACAGAATGGTGTCTATGTTCAAGTCACTGCTGTGCAGCCTAGGAACAAACTGCCTTAACAAGGCCTGCATGGCAGAACAGAAGCTTTCTGCAGCATTTCAGAAGCTTCTGCAGCGTTGTGTAGACATTGTTAAGGTAGCAAAGCAAAGCAGGTTGTCTAGTGGCTGCCATTTTGTCCAGGTCCATAAAAAGGAAGGACAAAATGGCATCTGTGTTTGGGTCACTACAAAATGGCTGAGGAACAAACGGTTTTGTTTTACTGCTTTAACAAAGCCTACACAGCACAGCAGACACTTTTTTGCAGCATTTAGAAGTTCTGCAACAGACCTGTTCAAAGCTCATTAAGGTAGTGCGAACAAAGCAACTTACCTGGAGGTCACCATTTCCCCCGCCCTCCCACACACACACAATAGATTGGACAAAATGCACCTGCATTTGGATCACTGTCATGCAGCCCAAAGACATGTGGTCTGTTTTCCTTCCCCAACCTGTGGTCCAGAGAACTTCAAAAGGTAAGTGTGATGGGTGATGGGCATGTCAGGAATAGGCCCAAGCACTGTGGGATCCTGGTGAAGTGGGATGGCGTGAAACAGGCAAGGAGGTGCTGTAGGTCAGTTCTGTGATCAGTTGAATGACCAGGAGTGCTGTAGCCATCATAATTTTAAAACAGGGTTGTATATAATTTGGGCTCATTTATCATAACTTTGAACATTTATTAAGTGTCATATCTTAAGAACCATCTGTGAGTAAACTGTTTTTACAATTTAAATGATTCGTTTAAAACCTCTACATTCCACCTGCCCTGGTGAGTGGCTCCAGGCACTGACCAATATTAAAACACATTTATACAGTTTAAAATGATGTATTCATTTTAAAATGTAGAATAATTGAAATATATTAAAACAGATCAGCATTACCATCATAGATTTGTCATGAAGACAAATATGCAAATAGACTGGTATGACAAGATGAACAAGAATATTTTCAGCAGTACATACCTAAACTGAAATAAGGATGATGCACATTGTGTTTCTAAAATGAAGAGAGTTATATTATACAATCCTATTTGGGAATTAGGTTAGAGTTCACAGTGAGTTCTGTTTCAGAAACTCTTCATCTTGATGACAAATAAATATATACAAGACATGGCAAAACTAGGATGACCTTCACTGGTGATTGCAGTGATTAAAGCCAATCTGTGTGGGAAACTGTCCCATTTATGCAGCCAGTTGTTAGAATCCCTTAGTAAGTGGCATAAATGCTTGAATTTTAAGAAGAATAGAAAACACTGAGTATTTAAAATTTTAAATCATGGTTTGGAGCTAGGTTATATTCTGACTTCAGAGGCAGCAATCAACTTGAAGAGTTGTTTGGTTCGACATCCTAGCACATGGTTTGGGATGACCTCAGAGATTCACAAGATACCCTTCAAAGGATTACCATACATTTGTAAGCCACATAGAGAAACTAGGAAGACCCTTAGATCTTCCAAGTAGGGTGTCACCTCCAAGCGTTGCCTAAAAATTCAAGTGAAACATTCCTGGTCTTACTTGATCTTAACCTCAGATACTGTGTTTTCTCTCAGTCTTCATCTCTTCCAGTTTTGATCCCCAAGAAATTCCAACAACTCCTCTCTAGCTGTGTCCTCCTCCTTCAAGGAAGAGTTTCTAAGAACTTCTCATCTGGTTTTCCCCAGTAAATTGTAGAAGTCAAGGTATTTGTATTTCATGTAAAATGTCTGACTAATTGACAGTAACCATTCATCCTTTTCTTCCTCTTCCTCTTCTGTCTTTCTTTCACAGAAGAGCAATAATTGAGATATATAGACAAAGATAAAGTATGACCACATTTTTAAATCCCAAGATCCAACTTACTGGAATAATTTCCCTACAGCTTCACTAAATAACTGATTAAACTATATTAATTTGATTTGTAAACATCTATATTATTTAAAACCCCTATTTGTAATACGGAACAAATTTTATATTGCCGTGAAAGGCAACAAATAAAGGGTGTGGTGATATTACAATATCAGAACAAGGACAACCTTTCATTTCTCTTACAGTTTAACATTACACATTCCCACGACTGATAATTTTAAAGAGCTTTCTGTCTGGAAGCTTCCATTATGTTGGTCTTTTGTAGTTCATTTTGAGGAAGTAGTTAATGTTTATAAAACGAGTTCTTTATCCCAGGGCAATATAAGTTATAAAAAACAAACATCCTACTGTGCTACTTCTGAGTAAGCAAATATAGCATCCTGTTGTAGAACCAGTTATAATTCTCCTTCTTTTGTTCAATTAATTTTATAAATGGAAATATCAGTGTATGGTACAAGATGAACTCTGAAATGTAAGATTTGCCCATTTTTACTGAACATGAAAGGAAATAGAAAATTAAAGCTGACATGTAGATTGTCACTTTTAACTGCCTCCTGGCTGTGGAAGAAGTGTTTGGGGATAATGAATCAAAAGAGAATCTTACTAATGGAGTGAGAATTTATCTTTTTTTTCTAGTTTGCTTGGAGGTAACAGCTGACCCCCCAAACGAGTGATAATTTAGAGAAAAGCAACACTGATAACCAGAATACTGAACTCTATTCCCACCTTAAACATGAAAACCATCTGGGTGGCTTTGGGCCAATCACTCTCAGCCCAATTGCACAGAGTTGTTGTGAGGAAAATAGGAGGAAGGAGTGCTATATTAAGGATGATCAGTGCCTTGAATTATTTACAAAATATAATAAAAGTGGGATTTTTAAAAAAAAAAAACCCTATCCCCTCCCCCCAAAAACTGCAGGAATTACAGTTCCAATGTGACCAGATTTCATTGGAAATCAGGTTGCATGTTGCAAGCCATTTTCTTTGTACTCAAAATCTACGTAACTTGAAGTTTACATACAATGCCAAGGTGCTAAAATGGTGCTAATCATAAGTATAGCAGCACTGGCTTTGCCCCTTTCTGAGTTGCAATCAGCAGAGAATTTGTAGTTATGCCTGAACTCCCAGAGAGGCCACCTAAGTGCCTCTCCCTGACAGAATGGAGAAAGCAATTGCAAACTAAACAAATTGGCCAGTGGTTCACAGGCATTGGATGAGGCTAGGGAATCATATAAGAAAAGCTGACAAAAGGAGGGCCCTAGAGAAGAAATTAGAAGTAGCCAATGAAGTTTATTTGTCCATCAAATATCTAAATTCTACACAGCCTTCGAAAAAAAAAAAAACTAGATCCAAATGCGTGGGTCCTTTTCCCATTGTGAGAATTATTAACCCAGTGAGCTTAAGTTGCCAAAGAACCTTAGGAAGGTACATCCTGTTTTCCACTGTAGTCTTCTTAACCTGGCAAAATCCTCCAGCTTAGGACCATCTACAGAAGCCCCTCCTCCTCCCAATCTCTTTGAAGGAGAGCAATATTTCAAAGTAAAGAACATTTTGAGCTCATATTTCCATAGGGGCAAACTTCAACATCTTATTTTCCTCCTGGGAAGCTGATGGGTGGCTGCTCAATAGGTGTGAGCATCAAAGCTCTTATTTAACTCCCATGCCCGGTAGTCTGATAAATTGCACTAAATTATTATCTTTTTTTCTTTTCATTTCCAAGCCTAGTGCCTTATTTCAAGAAGGGCAGAATGTCAACTGTCACCTTATACTTGCTGAACTTTGCTGTTAGGCAGTGACAGACTGTCATGAACTGTGGGGGAAAGGGGATGAGGAGGGGGATGCTTGGGGAATCAAAAGTAGAGACTGTATCTCCTTCGAGATCACCCAGCTGGAAGAAGGAAGGACCTGAATACCAAGGTGTGCTTGGACTGACCGTTATGAAAATATCTTGCATGGATTTGATTGATTACGGTGAGGTGGGCAGCAGGGGACAGTTGAGGGGGTGGGGGGAGTAGAACTTAGGGATTTTGGCACGCAATTTTCAGTTCTGGCTATGCACTTCTCCAATACCTTTCTCAACAAAATGGAGCCAAGGATTGTTTCTATTTAGAAGTTTAGGTTGTAGCCAGTCTGACAGCTCGTTTGGGAAAGTTGGAAGAAGAAGTGCGTATCAAGCATGAAACATACATTATAGGCACCCTTGGAGGCAAGAGCAGTGAAGATCTGGAGAAAGCAATAGAAATTGATGGAAGAGACATAATCTTTAGATTTGTAAAAGAGCAGAGAAGCTGACATGTTGTGAACAATTTCATTCATGGCTGTTCTTTTCTGTAGTGACAGTAAAATAGGCTAGCGATATATAAATAGATCTTGCCCAAAAACTCCTGAGACCATTTCATAATAAAAGTGATTGGTGGACTTGAAATCTTTTTTCAAGGAGATCCAAATGGCCACAGGTAATTTTGGGGTCAATCTTTACCGTAAAGGGGAACACTATGAAATAGAGAGGAGTGATCATATTAAAATGCATTCCATCTGTTAATTTACTTTCAATTCAGTTTTAATTAAACCGATTTTTAAGATGTGAAAAGGGATTTTCCTACTGTTTTATATTTTTCCCATTAAATATAATCTGATTTGTACAGGGAATTCAACTTCTCATAGAAATGGCAGCCTCAGTGCTTCCAATCTGTAGGGCAGAAGGAAGGAGGGCATCCATAGACTACTTGATCTTATTGGAAAACATCTCTCATCATCACCGGTCATAATGATGACTGAAGCCTGATGGGCTTTTGTAGCCCAACAATATCCAGAGAGTCCCAGATTTCCAGTTCTGCTAAGTTCTTTCTTCGTTCCATCACCTCCTTTCATATATATAAAATGCTGTTTCTTCAGTCATTCAGATATTGATCTTTGTCACTCAGGGACTGTCTCCTGTGAATCCCTGAATCGGCAGAAAGAATGGAATATCTCCAGTGCTATTCACTGACAAAGCACTCCTCTGACTTTTTGGCTCCTTGAGACATGTGCCAAGTGCCAACACACATTTAACTCAGCACCAGTGGCGTCTCTCTTCCTCTGACAGGTGCATGGGAAAGAAGAACTGTCTGCCTTGGCTGGATGCTATGCCTCCCACGCCCACACAGGACAAGCCTGAATTGTTGCCTCGAGCAGACTTTTATAGTCAGTATATCTCCCGAATAAAAGCTAACTCCTTTTATTCCACCTTCTCATTAAATAATAATCTTCTATTTGAAGTGATGGAATGCCCCCTGGAAGATTTATTTTTAATATTAAAAATCTCTAAGTCTCCGAATGTGTTAATGTTTGCTTCCCAATCCCCGTGGCTTTCCTTGTAATAAAACTTACTCGACTTTCCTTTCTTGTTTTGTTTTGTTTTGCTTTTTGAGATGATACAGGTTTCCCAGTTTCTGGTGTGAGATTAGAGGAGCAGATTAGCTCACCCAATCGTTATCTTCCAATATGTCACAACTACAAAACTCCACGATTTGGAGGTTTGCTTTCTCCTCCTTGCAACATACGCAAATAAAATATTGGTGAGGGTGGCTGAGTGTATCAGCAATGATTAAGTTGTATTCCCATCAGGAAAATATTAGTATCTCTTCATAGTGCGTCAGCCACGTCTCTGCTGATTATAGATCTAGCTGGCCTATACTGTAGCAAAATGGATGCTAACTACAGGCAGATTATTCCCAATGGGCTCCTGCTGAAAGTGACAGTGATGGCTGTGTGTTTGTTCCAGGACAAAGGCAACCAATTCCAGAATGACATTGGAGAGAAGGTGTCGATGAGTAGCAAGAGCTCTTTGTAAATACAGTAGCATAAGACTGTAGCCTTTTAGAGTCTACATTGTATTGCATCCTCTGTGAGTCTCTGATTGACTGCACAGTGTATGTGTACAAAAGGCCTGTGAAACTGAAACTGCTATAGTCTTCTCCAGTTCATTCTAGGGAAAAGATGCATATAGAGATTCAATTAACAAATGGTCCATCAGATGGTGATATTCTTCCCCAAAATGCCTATTTCCTAAGAGGAAGATTAGGTAATTCAGGCCTTTAATACAATCAAGTCATTACATCAAGCCAATCCCTTCATGTAGCAAAGTAGCAAGTCAAAACTATAGTGACCATTCTCATTGCCCTTCTATTTCTCCGCCTTTTTCTACATTCCTCTTCTCACCGTTTTGTTATATTCTGCAGATCATGAATACTCCTTTAAAATGAAATGAAATAAAATGCATAACTGAAGCCTAATAAATAGCACACTTGATAACACAAGTGCACATCTAGAATTATTTTTCATGGCCTGTGTTTTCCCCTTTGAATCAGAAGAAAAGTTTCTCAGCAAAGTGTTGCCTGCCCTCACACAATTTAACCCACGGTAGTTTCAGGACATCAGCTGGTGGATTTCCTGTTGTTCTTTTTCCTCCCACCGGGCATCACTTACGTGGAGGAGGAACAGCCAGCAGTTGCTTTCCTGAGCATGTGCTGGGATCCGGCTGAAGATTCAGGCCTTGTTTTATATTACTTTCTAAATGCCTACAGGTAGCCCTCATTTAATGACATAGTCATGTCATCATTATTTGAAATTTTTACTGCCGGCTTTTCTGCTTGTCAGAAGCCAGGCGTGAGGCTCACAAGTGGCAATCATATGTCCGTGTTGCTTAATAATGGAGTTGCCACATGACTGGCATTTGCGATGATCATAAAGTTGTAAACTGTCCAATTTCAATTGAACATTCAATTGAACATTCAAGCATGAACATTCAATCATGTGACCACATGAACATTGCAGGGGTCATGGGTGCAAGAACTGATCAGAATGTTAATTTTTCAGCACCGTCATTATGCCGAACAGTTGCTAAAACAAGGCAGTCATTAAACAAAAACAACCAGTATTCTAACACAGCTCTTCATTGACAAAACTACAAAAAATTTTCATACATGATGCCATCTACAGGTCAACTGATTCCAACCTCCAGAAAGCCAGATGACTTGTAGGCAGCAGCATCTGTGTGATTGCTTCATACATCTTTCCCTTTGATAGGGAAATTGGTTGCCCTATCAAAGAAATACAAGTCTCATACTCTATGCTAAACAGCCACCTGCCTCTCCAAAGCCTTTTTAAGGGCTTAGATTGGCTTTGAAATACCAACAAAAATAATACTGCTATATCAGTACTATTGTGCCTCTGGATTTTTTTACCTTTTATATTTTTCTGGAAAAAAATTCAGAAGCCAATTTCTCTGCAAATTGTTTTTAATCAAGAGACACTTCTCTTTCTGATTCACCAAGCACACTGTGTATTTCTCTGCTACAAGTTTTCTGCGCATTAGAATTTCCCCAATACCTAAGAGACATAGAAACAAATTGTTGATCTCTAGTATATGAGCACCAAATAGTGGGATTTCCAGCTGACAGATTTAGTGATGCCTAGGGATCTGATATTCCAGGGTAAAGAGACTCAGATTGGGCATCACGTTTCTCTTGCAGCCTAAGCCAGAATAGCTTTGTCACCATATTATACTGAAATGAGTTGGGGAGAGAACATTTTAATGGAAAAGTTACCAGGCCAGTTGGAATGGAGAAGATGGTTGTGCTTGACAGCATCATCCCCAGGCAAGTGTCCTAAAATAATAGATATATAGATAATAGATAGATAGATAGATAGATAGATAGATAGATAGATAGATAGATAGATAGATAGAAATATGTTTTCGTAGATTTTCACGGGTACAGGTATGTAGGTCTAGGTGTGTTCGGATCTTTTCCCGTGTAAGATTAAGTAAACTTGCACTGGCATGAAGACGAAAGCACCAGCCTGAGGATGGCGAGTGGGACCTCGCTGAAACATCGCCAAGATACTCTTAATCTTACATGGGAAAAGACCCGAACACACCTAGACCTACACACACACACACACACGTATATATTCATAGATTTTCATGGGTACAGGTGTGTTTGGGTCTTTTCCCATGTAAGATTAAGAGTATCTTGGCAATTATTATACCAACATCAACTCCGTCAACCAATCAAGAGGCAGCAGCGCAGCCAACCAGCCCAGCACACCAGCCCCCACCACCAATATTTATAGAGAGATGGCAGCTCCGATCACACACTGCTTGCACTGGCATGAAGCCGAAAGCACCAGCCTGAGGATGGCAAGTGGGACCTCGCCGAAACATTGCTATTTGTTTTCTTAAGTTTTCGCGGGTACTTCCATGTATGGTATTCAGCTTTGTTCGGGTATTTTCCCACATCATTATGGTTGTGCTTTTAAAGTTGTATATATCCCTAGGCAAGTATCCTATATGGTTGGCATAGGATGTATTGTTTTGGGATATGAGGAAAAACATCACGTCTAAGCAAGGATGGTTGTTTTATACAAAATTGAGATGGAAATAATCTCTACAAGACACTCCATCTTGAATGTTGCATATTCCTGGGAATAATTCAACCAGATGACAGGTTGTTAAGTATGGGGCAGGACTTGGAAATTCTAAAGGAACAGTGTGCTGAGCTGCTCCCTGTGTATGTTTTTTTTTAGCAATGCCCTCTATATAGTATGGTTTCAGTTAGGTGTGGCTTTGGCCCGTAACTCTGTCAGGTCATGCTCAACCTGTTTCACCTAATACAGGTTTTTTCCTCCTCCCTTTCTCTCAGTCTTGTCAAGCAAGAATTACTGAACACACACACACACACACACACACAGAGAGAGAGAGAGAGAGAGAGAGAGAGAGAGAGAGAGAGGCCTCCCACTGCATTTCTGGAAAATAACTGGTGGCATATCATTTGTTTCAATCATTGTATGCCATCCCGTCACCCCATTGGCCTACTATATTGGGTTGCCAATGGGTGTGTCCGTGTGAGTAAGTCTGTAGTTGTATGGAATGAATCCAGAAGATAGTAGTTTGGAGATAAAGCTGAAGGTCTGCTCAGAAATTATGAAAGACATAAAGCTACCACCCTCTTAATGCACATGCACAAGTGTGTGTGGGTGTGTTTGTGGGTGTGCATCTACTAAACACACAGGTAAACATTCGTTCATTAGCAGCACGTGTATGGGACTAATGGAGACATCTAAAAACATTGAGAGTATATTGTGAGAATTTTCACAAACTTGCTGTGAATGGGAGAGATGGAGATTAGCTGCTCAATTACCACCATGACCAGCCTCAAAACATTCATACTTACATATCCTGTTTTAAATATTCAGGATATTTAATGATCCATCCTTTCCTCTATTATATGAAAAAACAACATAAAAATGATTAAACACTGACTAAAATTAACAGTAAAAGAAGTGGAAAATCATTTATCAATTAATGACTGGTGAAAGAAATGGATTTTTACGGATGTTACAAACGCTGAAAAATCTCCTGAGAGAGCCAGAACCTGGGGGGAAATCCAGAGAAAAGCTCATTCCCCTTTGCCTGAAAGACAGGCCTCTTTCATGGGGACAACTTGCAAAAGGATCTTTCCTTCAGATAATGAGACAGGCAAATCCTGAGAGAATTAGACCCTGAACTGCTTAGAGCTCGAAAGATCAATACATCTTAAACTGTGTCTGGGAAGCAACTGGCAACAAATGGACTTCTTTCAGGATTTAGGATTTAGCAGTAACTACAATATCAAGCATACCCTAATCTAGCACTACAGGTAACCCTCAACGGACAACCGCAAGTGAGCACCAACTTTCTGTTGCTAAGCGAAACATTTGTTAAGTGAGTTTTGCCCCATTTTATGACTTTTCTTGACACAGCCGTTAAGTGCATCACTGCGGTTGGTAAGTCAGTAACACGGTTGTTAAGTGAAACGGATTCCCCCTTTGATTTTGTCAGAAGGTGGCAAAAGGGGAACCACACGAGCCATCATAAACATGAGACAGTTGCCAAGCACCTGAATTTTGATCATGGGACTATAGGGATGCTGTAATGGTCATAAGCATGAACAATGGTCATAAGTCACTTTTCTCAATGCCGTTGCAATTTTGAACGGTCACTAAATGAACTGTTGCAAGTTGAGGATTACCTGTGTGTAGTATATATAGATTACCTGTATATAGTATATGTAGCACACTGCAGTTGTCGTGCTGGATTTTCCCAAAAGCAAGTGGAGGAGGTTGTTTCCCTGTGTACAATTGAAGCTTCCTTTTGTCCTTTTTTTCTTAATCAGAGGAGCCCAGTGCAAAGCACTGCATTGCAGTCACCCATCATTTTGATGGCTTGAAAAATGCCTATGAGATTTAAGTGGAACCCAGAGGCATTCTTGCAAATAGAGATGGTGCTAGAAGCGTGTAATTTGCTATGCAACATGCCAGTTTTCTACTTAAAAAATAAAATAAAATAACCTTAATATAAAGTCTTAATTCTAACTAAATCTATCGATCTAAAATAAGAAGAGCAGGGGAGCCTGGAAAACTGATTGACTTTTGGCTAAATGTATTTTGTTTAAACTTATTTAATTCCTATCCTTTCCACCAATTAATGTTATTCAGTGCCATCTCCATACTTGTCCTATCTTTAAAGGCCACAATTAAGGTGTATGAAATAGTTCCTTGTGATAATTGGAAATATACATTATTAAGAAAGAAGTTGGACATGTTTAACTTGCAGAAGATCTGTAGAGATAGGATACTGGAGTGGAAAAAATAAACCTAGCCAAAAAAAAAGGAGATTGCACCTCCCAAATTTTAGCTGTGAGCAGGGTCAAAATCCAGTTCTTCCCTTTGCTTAATGCCATCAGACTCAAATTTATTCTCCCTGCCTCGACTACCTCTTCCCTTGCAATCCTATCTAAATCAAACAATATAAGTACAGTCCAAAGATAGTTCTTATAACAAGACTGAAACCTAGAGAAATCCCAAACTTTTATCCTCTATTATTTGATGATATCAACGTTCCATCTCCTTTAACAATAGACTTCCACAGTTCTGCTGCCCTCCTGAAAGGCCCATTTCGTCTTAAAATAGAACTAACTCCAGACTTGCTTAGCTTCTACAAACTGTCCAGCAAACTATATCTCTAGACTTTCCTGCCTTATAGCCCTCAAAGTCTATAAAAACCCTTTACTTTTCTATTGTTTGGAGTCCCTCTTTCTTGTAGAGCAGTCATCCAATTACCGTTGCAATAAATATGGTTCTTCCCCTCAGTGTTGTATTCCTTTTTCAGACTGAATCCATGGCAATAGTCTTTTAAATGCTGAAGGATTGATTTCTCCTCTTTGCCAATGACAATAACATTAGGGTCAATGGGCTTACCTTATAGGAGAGCAGATATGGTTGAATATTAAGGAAATCTCCTTAGAATATGTGTCCAATCGAACAAATGACATAATCAGCATTATTTTGGATGTCTTCAAGCCAAAGCTGGACATCAGTCTTTTGATTTTTGACCAGAATGTTAACCTTTAGGACTCCTTCCTGGAGGGTCTATGATTCCAGAATCTAGATTCTCCTTCTCCAATCTGGCATCCACTAAACTGCACCTCATATCATTCCTGGCCACCAGGCCATTGTGTGTACCCTAAGGCGCACAAATAGTTGCAGCCATGTGCTCTCATAATATTTAGTGAAATTATTTTGTGAATGAATGACTTCTCAGTTCACTCTACAGCAGGGGTGTTAAACTCGATTTCATTGAGGGCCGCTTCAGGGTTGTGTTTGACCTCGGGGGGGGCTGGGATGAGTGTGGCCAGGGTAGGCAGAGCCAGCTTCACATCACTCGTATCGGGGGTGCCTGTGGTGGCCTGAGTGCTCTGCCAGGCAAAACGGAGCTTGCAGTGAAAACGGAGTGCTCTGCCAGCGAAAACAAAGTTCACCACACACAGAGCCCTCCTGAGATCCATTGTTTCAAGAAGCCAACACAACTGAAAACAGAGCTCAGGAGGGCCACATGCAGTTCTCCCAAGCTTTGTTTTTGCTGCCAAAGGCACTGCAGGCTGGTCCTTCACTGTTTCCAGGGTAGCCCCATCAGCCACATTTAAGCATCCCATGGCTCAGATCCAGCTCCCGGGCCTTGAGTTTGACACTCCTGCTCTACAGCATACTAATACTTCAACAGGGTCAATGGTCAGATGATATCTTCTTCTGTTTTAATATATATTTTAAGAGATTGCACCATATGCCTTTAGTTTATGCTGGCCAAGAGCGCAAAGTATGGCATCAAATATCTAACAGACTTGTGTACATTGGGGAGGGAGGCTTTTTTTTTTAAAAAAAATCATGTGAGTTTGGGAAAGAAGCAGATTTCAGCATGACTAGCGATCAAGAAGTCACGGGTACATCTCTGTGATTCTTGAACATGCCAGAGCCTGTAATGTGGAACCATAAAGACTGATAAAGCAACCCACTTGGCAAGAATGTATACTCTGGAAGATTTAAAAGACATTCTCAAATGTTTCAGATATTAATAATCATCCACAGAGAACTAACTAGATGAACAGGTGTTACAAGATCACCTAGTCAATCAAAAAACGTCTTCTTTAAAATACCGAATGATCTTTTCCGCGATATATTTCATAGACTTGTTGGAAGAAAAAAAAAATCCATCTGGTTCAGTTCCAAGCTGGGAGAACGACACTGGAAACATGGAGGCTGATTGGAAAGATGGTTTAGCGATGAAGCAGAACTACGTGCAATTCTGGGCATCTGACAAAAAAGGGAGTTGACGAGTACATGGGTTTTTATAAGTTTCAGAGATCTGCTAAGCGGGTTGTGCAATGTCTGAAATGCCCTTAAGAGATTGTATAATGTGGTGAGCTCTATGTCTTCTGCTAAATGGTAGTGGGTTAATCCTATTATGTCCTGAAGGATCATGTCCTGTTCTTCTTAATCTCATCACCCTGAAGGTCTTTTGTTTTGTAGATAGGCTGGCCCAGTCTTTCTTAATGGGCACAAAATATCTGCTGGCGGGGGGACACGCTATTAAGAAAGACTGAGTCTGCTTTCTGTCTTTAAGAGCATGTTTCTCCATTTCTCCTTTTGGGGAAATATAATATTCTGCCTTTTTAATATTTTCCGTAGGAAATGGGGGAGGGGGGGGCGCTTCTCATAGACTTATGATGAGGAAAAGAACCTGGAGGTAGGATGAATTGGGATAATTTGAGATATGTTTTCTTTCTCCTAAGGATGAACAAGTCAAAACTGTCCTATTTGGATTTAAAAATGTACACTCAATTCTAATCCCAATGTATCGTCCCAACTCCAACATATTAAAAAGCTGCACCAAAAGTGGTGTGGGTGGAGGAACTGGAAGTTTATGTAAAAAGTTGAAATTGGGATAGGAAATTGCTTCTGCAGATTTCACCCTTCTCTGAGGAAAAGCAAAAGCAGGTTACATCTTTTGAGGTTTTCCTGTGGCAGATCATTGATAGGAGTGATTATTTTCCCATGAATAATGTACGGGAACCAGGGAGCGAATCGAATCGGGCTTTTCTCCAAAGTATTTATGGAACTGAAAGGGAATGTTGTGGTCTCTGTGCCATTTTATTTTCCATACAACCAAGTCTTAAAATAATATTTTAGTAGTAATATTTGAAAGGATAAAAGCAACGTGCATAGGACTGTGAGCGAGTCCATAAGAATGTTCAGAAGCCTGTAATGCTGTCATTTTTTTTTTTTATTAATGCTCTGATGAGTTTCCTTCCCCAGGATGTCTTTCCTTTGGCTGAGGACCAAAGGATAAATAAAAATATATAACAACTTAGTGGAAAAGTAAAAGTAAAAAATACATAGTACAAACAAACAAACCAACAAAAAAGTACTCAATTTTCTCAGAAGTGTTTTCCAATGGAAATTATATATTTAAAATGTTGATGAACAACTCCAATCAGCAGGTTCTACTACAAATGAGGTATATATTTGCCATTCCATTGTCTATAATAATTACATCCAACAATCTAAATTCTTCCATCAATCTAGATAAATTCCAAATACTAAAGTCAATAAGAAGAATTCTTTCTAAAATCATGTGTGGACAATACTGGGAACTTAAAGTTAAAGACCTGATACCAGAACCAAACCATAAAAATCAGGGTTATAACTCCTAAATAATAATTGCACCATTAAGGTGATTACAATTCATCCATATGAAATATTTGAGGTGTCAAACATGACTGCAGAAATTTTAACATAAAAACCAATAATCAATGCCTTAACCATTTGATTAAAAAAAATTAATGCAACACCCTCCCCAATCCACATTATTTCTTGATTTATGCATTTCAGAAGCAGCTAAAGCAATATAAGTCAAATACAGTCTATGTGCAAAATACAGGGTAATAACCAATTATGCTCCTTCAACTTTTCCATCCATCCATCCATCAAACAGCAATAAAATGGGATTCATTTAGACTAAATAAGAGACAAGTGCATGGATGTGAAAGGAAGAATGTAAGAATAAATAGGATTACAACATACATGCATTCAAAATCCTTAATATCTGCACACTGAAATAAGCTAGGTTTTTTCTAAAGACAGTTTGCAACCTAGTTTGACTAATGATAACAAATGTTAGCAGGGTTGCAGTAGGTAACCACATTACAATAAAAGATCTGCAGGGTAGTCTAAGAAGATTTTTTTTTATCATCCAGAAGAGGACAATAGAAAAAGCATTTCCATAATGTCACCAAGAGCACTTCTTATGCTTCCTTTCCAAATCCTTTCTGAGAGGCACAGTGGTTCAATTTCCAAATCATCTCATCAAATACATTTATATTTGCCCCATGTAACTATTGCACAGTAATTAAGCATGATGTATTGGCTTGCTACACATATGCATATAAATGTAAGATTGGCCCCTATCTAACATGCAAACAGATCTCTATTGATCACCTATTTCCTAGCTACAGCTAATTTCCAGAGTCATTGTATCATTTAGATGGATCACTCCAACAAGACAAAAATGTAGATGGACAAGTCCCAAAGAACTAGGCTTGGCCATTTTTCTAAAGGATCAAGGTTATGGTGGAATGTCGAATGGAGGAGTTGCTATTTTCTGGATCCCCTTGACCCTTGAATCTTCCAAGCCATGACCAGGCCCTCTTGGGTCTGTTTGACTGGTCTGAATTTCTTTACACTTAAATATGTGTCAGAATATTGGGATAAGCTTTGATCTTCTGAATTTTCAGCCCCGCTTGTCTCTGGCCAGGTCCCCAACATGATTTCTTTTGAAGATTAAGACCTACACAACTGGGGACACCATCTCTACGTATTCAACAGATGTTTTCTCTTACTTTCACACTTCAGCTTTATTTGGTCAAAGCTGGCAGAAGAAAAGTGACCCCTGAAAGTCCTTAAAATGCCCAGCATATTTGCTGGTATTGCCTAGAATGTTTTCTATTTTTTTTTAAATCCATCTCACTGCCAAGGTGCTTACGACTTCTTTTATCACTACATTATCAGTGTTTCTTATCATTTTTTTTTTATTCCATTCTATGTGCTGTTCTAGCTGTGCTATGAGCTATCACTGCCTTCTGAAAAGCAAATTGCCAACAGAAGGTCAGCAATTTGGCAATTAAAGCTTTGATAGTTTTTCCTTTTTTCCACTCCCCCTTCCTTTCTTTTTTGCTTCTCCCAATTTTTCAGATGAGGGTAAGTATTGCAGCTACAGCTTATACAAACACTCTTTAAGAAGTTCAGTCGCATAAACATAATGAATCTGAACATCTCGAGCCACTGAATGTGAGCATAATGTACTTGGAGTACTGCATGAACTTAATGTGTTATCCTGTTTAAAACACTGAGCTTATTGTTATAGCTTTGTAAATCTGTGTTAACATTTTGGAAAGTTAAGAAGAGAGATGCCCTTTTGCTGATATGAGTCCTAATAGGACCGGTATGTAATGTTCTAACCATGGTATAGCAGCCATATGTGTTCAGATGATAAGATAATGTTCACATACCGACATTTGGCCAGCTTCTTATGATTGCTTAAGGCAGGACAGAAGGACTGGTGGGGAAGACCAAAAGAAAAAACAAAGACCAAGAAAGCAAGAAAATATGGGGCTGGGAGTAAGCAGGGCATGAGGCAAAGAGAAGGGCATACTTCCTGTAGGCTAGTTCACCCACAAATAAATTGTGCAAATTGTCTATCAGAGAGCAATTGCAGGACTGCATAGTATTCTCATTTATGCTGATAACATAATCCATTATGACAAATCTTCCAGATCTTGTCTCATAGAAACCCACGGTGAGTTTCTTTTTCCATCATCATTCAATTTTTCCCACGGATTGGACAACTGTAAGATAACTTAAAACATCTGAGCTGTAAAATTTAGAAAACTTCTAGATCAGTGATGGCTAACCTTTTTGTCATCGCGTGCCAAAAGTGCGCATGCGTGCCTAATGCAATGCATAATGCAATGCACGTGGGACCCATCCCTCTGTGCATGCAGGGGTGACACCCCTGCATGCACACCATGCACCTCTGCACATCTATGCATAACCCCACGCGCCACACACTTCTGCACATGTATATGCAACCCCCCTGTGCGTCTTCCTCTGTGATACTTGACAATCCACTGGCTGGTGGGGGG
>NW_020769374.1:4256432-4302614 GCF_900518735.1 Pseudonaja textilis | reverse complement strand
CCTGGATTGTTTCAGCCCACATGTGGTAGACCTAATGCAATGCCTGAATTCTCATCCTAATGTATTCTGAGTATTATTGGCCTCAATGAACCTACAGACAACCAGTCAGGAGGGAGAGACTCCAACATATATGATAATGTTAATCTTGAATGTATAAGTTATTACCGGAGACGCATTTACAAATTGAGCTAGGCAGCGGAGCTAAGTAATTTGGCCTTTTTAACATTAAGTGCTAGCATTCACTGCCTGCTCTTGCTTTGCTTCTCATTTGCCTTGGGAATACAATCTTCATGACAAAGGCTTTCTTATGTTATCTGGTTTTAAAATGCTCTTTTTAAAAAGGCCATTGGTTGTAATTCATCTCAGGGAAACGATTGGCAGTTCCTTTTTTCTGCCTGCTGGATCTCTAGATTTTTATTTATGTTCAGAAGAGATTCCAACAGTGATTTCAAGGATGTGGCTATCTATCTCCTAAATTGTTGCTGAGTTCTTATAGCTCCCATGAATGACATAACTCTATTCAAGTCTAGAAGAGAGAGAAAGGGTTTGTATTTCAGCTCAACAATATCTTTTATGGCTGTTTCTCAGTTATCTCACTTTATGATACAGCTTCATAAACATGGACATTTTGAACACTAGTCATTTGTGTACTGCTAGTATTGTTAGTTTATCAGAATTGTGTTTATTCCATGAATTAGCCATCAAAGAGGCATCTTGGTCCAGTGAAGGAAACAATCCTACCACAATCCTTATCCTTATGGAATGTTTCATCTTCAGTTTCACCTTATGGAATGTTATCAGAATAGTTATAAAAATGGGTTATAAAAATGCACACATTCTTTTTGCAATGATAATAATTACTACTTAAATTAGCAACTCTGTCTTCAATATTCTTCAGCCACTCTTGGGTCTTTGGTTCTAAATGAGAAGTTGATGTATATAGGTGTGCATGTGTGATATGTATGATATGTGGAAGCACAAATATTCTCCCAAATCTTTGACAAACAAACATTAGCGTCCAAATGTTTGTGTTTTAATCTGGAAACCTGAAGTTTTTTTAGGTTCTCTTCTGTAGGAACAGAGAACCTATGATTTTTCCAAACAATGCTAAGATGCACCTCTTAGCAAATCAACAGTGAGAGCTACCAGAAATTGTAGGCCAACAATATTTGGTATGGTCAAAGTTTCTCCAAACTGCTGTATGAATTTTATTTATTTCAGTTATGCCTTCCAATTTCTAGCTTCAATTTTGTCAACTTTTTGATACATGTATCAAGCATGTAATATGATTTGTGGGATCACACATAATTCTACTTTCTTGCTGTCTCAACTGAGGAATTTCCCATGCCCTAACTCATCAGGTTTTGCCAAGCAAGCCTTATTACACAGTAACATCAAGTGAATTATGAAATGGTTTCCCCACAGTAAGCACTGCGAAATGATGTTGCAATGTTCACAGTTGATCTGATCTTCAAATATATCAGGCACATAACCTGCCTGTGACTATTCAGTTCAGATTCTCCCAGTTTCACAATCAGCATCTTTGAGCAATTGTATCTACATGCCCAGGTTCAAGAACAGATCTCTTACTGCATATTTCTTTTTTATTTTTTTTATTTTAAATAAACATAGACAAACAAAATATAAAATCATCTTCCAGTTACATACAGTGTGTAGGTTGGTTACAAGTCTTTTGTGCTTCATCTCCATAGTCCTCACTTATATTATAATTTACTTACTGCATATTTCAAAGCATCCAAAAGCGGTATTTGCCAAAAAGAATTCTAATTTATTCACTATAACAGACTGGAAAGGAGATGTAGTCATCATCGTCTTCAGTTAGTCCATTTGATGCAGAATTTATCCAAACTCTCTAAATGTTATATCAATGTATTCTGTGATCTAGATGAATTAATTTTATCATGCCTGATAATATTTATATATTCTGTGTCTTATTCAAGAAAGTGTAGGATTTCATCCAATAGGTTTAAATTATAAGAAAATGAATTTCAAATCCTAGGTAAAAGTATTCCATAGCTATCCCAATAGCAGAATGAAATCCTAGGAGAAGTGAAAAGTTTACATGAATATATATTTAAGTTAAGAACAAAACTGTGACATGGAAGCTTAAATATCTGAAACTGGCTTAAATACGATTTAAGCAAATGTATAGTATACCATCTTAGATAATGTAGTCGAAAACAATTGTAATAACTTTTCAAGATTTTTCCCCGTTCTATTTTTAAGATGTTTCAGATGTTTTTTCTACCCATACCCTTCATCTCTCTTCTCCATAATAGCAATAGCAATAGGACTTAGACTTATATACCGCTTCACAGTGCTTGACAGCTCTCTCTAAGAGTTTACATAGTCAGCCTATTGCCCCCCCCCAACAATCTGGGTCCTCATTTTACCGACCTCAGAAGGATGGAAGGCTGAGTCAACCTTGAGAGGGTGAGGATTGAACTCCTGGCAGTCAGCAGAGACAGCCTGCAATACTGCATTCTAACCACTACGCCACCACAGCTCTTTCATAAGCAGCTTCATAATGGCCAATTTGACACAATGTCCATTTAAGTCAGAAAGTGAATGAAAATTGTAGAACAATCTCTAAAAATTAGTTAATAAGATTAATAAAAACAAAGATAGATCACAATTTCCCCTGAGAATCCAGGCTAAAATTCTAATTTTTATCTTGTTCATATACATGATTAGTTTTATTCACTTTGCTATAGATACCTGTAGACCCATATAAAGGAATAGATTGATAATAGTGGTGTTTAACTGCCTCAGTCATATGGTTCCAAGTGCATGCCAGTGATGTTCAATCAGATTTTTGTGTCATGAGCACAAAAATGAGGCAGAGATTTGACTTCATTGTCACAGCTACCATCTTAACTTTTTTTTACCGTACTCTGAAAAGACTCCTGTATATTGAATAATATTTTGTTCAGTTACTGAAAAACCACTTCTTACAGCCTGGTTAGAGACAGCAGTCCCTAGCCCGAATAAAATCTCAAAAGTACAAGCTGGGTTAGATGAGTTTTGTATTATAAGGGAGACCTTGAGGAAATTCTGCTGAAATAGAACATGCTTTGGAAATATGCATTACAGTGAGGAATAAAAACCTCACTAGTACTGAGGAATAAAAACCTACTTTCGGAAAGATTCTTAAGAAAGAGGCAAAAGAATTTTCAATTCCAGATGGTGTCTCATCTAAATCCTAACCTAATCTAACTTAGCCAATGACTTCTTTTGAGATCAATCAATGTTAATTGTGTTTCTACTGCCCCCTAAAAACTTGTAGCACCATTGTTTCTACCCCTTAGCTCAGTGATGGCTAACCTTTTTGTTGTTGCGTGCCTGCACCCATAATACAATGCACGTGTGACACCCCCCAAGCTCCCCCTGCCCCAGATACCTGAAAATCAGCTGGCTGCTGCATATACACAGTGGAACTGAGCTGGAGTGACGGCTCGTGTGCCGGCAGACATGACTCTGTGTGCCACTTCCGTCACGTTCGCCATCACAGCCTTAGTTTCTTAATAAGAACCAGAGCAGTGAGAGTTCTTGGATGTAGCTTTGTTCCATTCCTCAAACGCTCAATTGAATGAAGTTATCTCTGCAACTTCTCTCTGTTCCTGTCAACTAATCACATCAGGACTTCTTCCCAAGCACACAACCACCGGAAGTTTCATTGTTTTGCAGCCAGCCCCGAATGAATGTGGCCAGATACACTTTACTGAAACTTATAGAAGTGACAGTGATAGATGACAGCAGCCCATTCAAGCCAATCATTGTAGGCCTTCTATTTAATAAGCCCTGCAAAGTAGCATGTCCACAGCAAAGTTAGCAGGCAGGAAGGTTATTTCCCCAGGGGAATGCACAATACAAGCCCTTTAAGCATTAAATAACACGTTTGTTTAAAAGCAGATCTAAAATTTATGATATGTGCCCCATTCCTGTAACAGTTCCATTTCACACTTCAAGTGAGGAAGTAAAACGGAGTGCTCTCCCCAACTAAAAACAATGTGGTTATAAACTGGAAGAGAAGAGTTTGACCTTAAATAAATTCTCAGTCCGGTTTTCTAATCTAGAGCAAGCAAACTCCATCTAGTACTTTCCAGATATTTCACACTGCAGGTTCCAGTTTACTGGCTAGAAAGGCTAACTCTTATGAAAGCTTCATTTCAGTGCAACTGGGGACCACCAGGTGATCAGTCTTTAATGACTATTCACGAACCAATTTTCTAAACTTCATATGATATGGTTGTTCAGAACATGCACATTGGTTACATTGGAACTGGATAATTGTTCTTGTGACACATCTTAACAGTGGTTCTTAACTGTGCAATTAAGCAAATGGGATGTTGATAAGAGATATGTAAGGGTATCGGTCGAGAGCAAGTGAAATTTCTATTCTCCAAACCTTCAGAAAGTGATCTGAAATCAGTGGTTATTTTCACACGCTGACCTGAAAATGTTAATAGCTTTATGAGCCAATCAATGGGACCTTCAGTTGTACCAATAGGAAAGCAGAAAATAAATCATTCAAACAGTGTTCTACTCCAATCCACAATGGAATAGCTAATCCAATCCAATCAAGTCAAATCAAATCCCCTCACTCCTCCCACCCACCCAACAGAAAATATTAATAAACTGAGAATGTGACTCATTCCCCATGCCCTGTTTAATATTTTAATTATGTTTTGTATGCATATGTCTGGTGTTTTGGGGGGTATAGATGGGATCTGAGTATCTCTCTTGGTGGAGAAATTTCTTGGTTGCAAAGCTGTTCCTCCTGCAAACTACGATGTGTCATGAAGTTAGCATTTTTGACACCTTCCACTTTCCTCACATTTAACTGTGATTATATGCTGTTATACTGTGGTTGACTGAGGAAGAAAAATGATGTCTACAATATTGGTAAACAAACATCAGGAACAGGACGCTGAACTTGGATGTATGCATAAACATTAAGCAAATATAGTAGTGTATATACTATACAGGACATCCAAGCTCTTTCTAGGATAAAAGAAAGAGTTAACAATTTGAACACTAAGTTTGCTACACAATACCTGAAGTTAGAAATCAGAGTAAACTCAGTCTCACATTATGAGTAGCTAGTGGAACCAGGCCAGTTTTTTCTCTCTTAAGTATAGTTTCCAGTTGTAGGTCATTGCTGGTGGCAGTTAACTATAGCAATTGCTGACAAATCTGCCCATGGTGTGTTCAGGCAAATATGGAACATGAAACAGTTCCAGAAGTAGCAATTTATGTTTAGAAGAAAGCAAAAAAGTTTTACCATTAATGAGATAACGTATAATTTGCAAGCCTCTGATATGTAAGTCACTTTCTGCGTAAGACTCTTACTCTGTAGCTGAAGATGATAAAAATCACACAAGTACCTTCTATGGAGGTCAGGTGGGGGATGGCATGGTTGCCAAAAACCACAGGAAAAAAAATCATCCTTACTTTAGAGCCCATATGAATCTTTCAAGGTAGGCCAGGTCAGGAAACAGACAACACAAGGATTACAGGAATGCTACTTTATTGTAGGACGACAAAATCTTTGCACCCCACCAGAGTTCCTCTCTTCCTCTTTGTCCATCTTACACTAAACAGAATAAAGATTGGGTTATTTTAAATTTCTTTCTCATGCTTTTCCAAGACTGAGTTTTTGTTTTCCATTCCTTAAGAAGTCATAATTCTTTCTACATCAGGATTAACTCCACCTTCTTTCAGATTCCTCTCCATCTGGAACAGTGCAAGGAACCTTCAGTGGAAGTGCCTTGAGGCTGCACAAGGCATACATGTGCTCTAATTTCTCCCAAAATGTGTAATACAGTTCCTACCTTAAATCTGTATAACGTTATGTCAAAATAAATCTTCCAGTTTCTGAATGTTTTCCTCCCCTGAAAGAGTTATTTCCGTTTTTCTATCTCATCCTTGTGATGCTTTCAGACTTATCTTACATTCCTTTAGGCAATCTTGTTAAAACTTACTTTATTATTATTACTTACTTTATTAACCCCAGCTGCCTGTCTTTTTCTCACCTGAGAAGACCTTTCAGAAGGTCTTTTCGTGGGATTAAATGGAACTGGGGGAAGCCAGGGAATTTGCTGTCCACTGGAAGGAGAGTTATGTAAAGAAAGGTAGGATAGCAATAGCCATAGCTTTTAGATTTATATACCACTTTACAGTGCTTTGGGGTCCTCATTTTATCAACCTCAGGAGGATGGAAGGCTGAGTCAACCTTGAGCCTGGTGAGATTCAATCTGCCAAACTGCAGTCAGCTGCAGTCAGCAGAAGTCACCTGCAGTACTGCATTCTAACCACTGGGCCACCATGGCTCATCTCACCCACTTTTGTAAATACAGGAGGAGCAGGAATCCTGAACTTTCATGAATATCGTTTCTAATTTAAATCAAAATGGAGAGCAGGTACCTCGGTGGCGCAAGAGTGCAGTACTGCTGCAGGCTACTTCTGCTGCAGCCAGCTTGCCTGCTGCCTGCAATTGGCAAGATCGAATCTCACCCAGCTCAAGATTGACTCAGCCTTCCATCCTTCCGAGGTGGGTAAAATGAGGACCCAAATTGTTGGGGGCAATAGGCTGACTCTGTAAACCACTTAGAGAGGGCTGTAAAGCACTATGAAGCGGTATATGCAGTATGTCTAGGGTCTATTGCTATAGTGCTATTGCTATTTCCAGCTTGTCAAATAAAAGAAGAATTTCCTCCCTCCCAGTGCAAGGCAGGACTAATTTGATGAGAGGAGAACCATTAAGTTGCATCTGCCTGGTATCTGTACTCTATGGTACTTGACCATAGAATCTGGGATAGATTGCCTTTACAACTGTCCAGTGTTTAATGAGTATTTTCTAGTAAACAATGCACAATATAAAAACAAAACATTTATCCCCCTTCTGATCTCCAGTCATCAAATAAATAGCTATTGGATGAAGGGCTGTGAGATGCTGTTATAAAGAATTTATTTAAACATCTGTGTTAAAATAAAAATGAAAATGAATTCTTCCACAAAGCTTAATTAACATTTGATTCTGTTATCAATTGGGGATTTTTTTCCTTCAAAAAGGAAAAAACCCTGGAGGCTAAACTCATTTGAAACCAGAGGACATTTTTTAATGATCTCTAATAAGGCTACTGAGACAAAATGCTTTTCACAAATTATCCTCTACTATTTGTGATAACACTTCAAACAAAGAAATCTACATTAATCCTTCATTGTGTTTTGGACAAAAACTGAACTGCACGAACAAAACTCTTTAACTCTACAGTAGAGAACAGCACAGCTGAATTTTGCTTCTGATGGCAAAATGCAAGTATCAACATTATTAATATTTGATGGCAAGCTACTCAATTGATGGAGGCAGCAGCATTATACATGATGGAATAAATTCATGAACATGAGGTTTTGGAGAAGAAATGAAATAACATGCCCTCCCCCCAAAAACCCTTCATGAATACAATTAAATCTTTATTTTTTTCCTTAAATACCCTTCTCGTTGGACCTCAAATATTTTCATTGTTACCCCTGCCCCTCAGAATAACAGAGCTAAGTCATTAACTGGCTCATTACAGCTTAATATTTGTGTGATTGACATACAGGGCCCCATCCTCTATAAAGGAACAAATAAGATGATATATATTTTAAAGACATGGGTCAATTCTTTTCTCTTCAGCCATGCTTCAAAGTGCCATGCATTTTTTTTTCTTCTGCCAACTTCAGAATACTGAGTGTAAACTGGAATGTAATGACATACATTGAGCCGCAGTGGTGCAGTGGTTAGAGTGCAGTACTGCAGGCTACTTTTGCTGACTGCTAGCTGCCTGCAATTTGGCAGTTCAAATCTCACCAGGCTCAAGGTTGACTCAGCCTTTCATCCAAGGTGGATAAAATGAGGACCTAGATTGTTGGGGCAATATGGTGACTCTAAACCGCTTAGAGAGGGCTATAAAAGCACTGTAAAGCAGCATATAAGTCGAAGTGCTATTGCTACAAATTTGTGAAGCATTTAGGATTATACCTGTTTCCAGTCAAACAATAGAAGTTAGTGGTCTGGCTTCTTTCTTTTCCATACAGTAAAGTGGGGAAATACACAATACTAGCCCATCTGCAGTATATGCCTATGATTGTTCTGCATGAAACTGAAGTCTTCATTTTGGCTACTCAAGGACAAGCTGTGTAGAATAATTCCGTAAAAGCAAAAATTCAACACATAAGTAACAACAGCAAATGTCGCTTATGCAATGAGAAAGATGAAACACTGAATCATCTTATTAGTGGCTGCAGCAAAGTTTCACAGACTGATTATCCACAATGTCATGATCAAGTTGTCAAAACTATATACTGGAAGCTTTGCCAAAAGTTGAATGCAGCAAAAATTACTAGAAACACCAAGTTGACAAAGTTCTTGAAAATGAACAGGCCAAGATTCTGTAGGACTTTTGAATCCAAACAGACAGTCATCTGACCCATAGCATGCTTGACATCATTATTGTGGGAAAGAAAAAAGTCTGTGTCATTGATATTGCAATACCAGGTGATGCACGAATTGAATTGAAATAAATACCACAATCTGCAAATTGAAGTTGAGAGATTGTGGAGGAAGAAATCAATGGTTGTATCAATAGTAATAGGAGCCCTTGGACCTATGTCCAAAGGGTTGCCTAGATATATGGAAATTTTGAACTTATTAGACCTGAATATTCTGACTTTGCAAAAAACCACCTTACTTGGAACTGCCTATATACTCAGATGTTACCTTAATAGCTCTAAGGTCTTTGATTAGGACTTGAACTGTTATGTTTTTACCAGTCCCAGACTGTGAATTATACTGAAAATTAAATATTTAATAATATGGCAGACCTACACAGCAGGATAGCTTCTGATGTTCTAAACAATTGTCTAGGTCAGTATTTTAAACATATACCACATTACAGTCTCTTTGTTTCCAGTGCATTAAACATATATCACACTTCAGTCCTTTTGTCCTTAGCTGGGTGTATTTTTTAAATTATATTTGTACGTAAATTTTTAAATTTTTATTGAATTTTAAATAAAAATATAGAGAAAGTAATATACAGAAATAAATTAAAATAGAGTAATATACAACTGTCCGACAAATTATGATATAAATATTTACTACCAAGGCAAACAAAAGGAAAACAAAGTACCCTCCCTAAAAGTTAACATATTAAATTGATCTAAATCACCTAGATGTGTTACAAACTTATTTAATCATATTATAGCAATGTATTAAATTATGCACAAATATTTATGCAAAATATGAAATCTATGCCAAAAGGAAATGTAATGTGTCAGTTTTTGATTAGTAGGAAAAAATAGCCTTTTCAAAAATTGATGTTACAGCTTTGTTCTTATTCCAGTCTTTAATGTCTATGGTAATAGTTATTTCCCATTTTTCACTATACTTTTGACTATTCAGATCTAACAGATCTAACAGATAATCAGAGTAGGAAGAGACCTTGTAGGTCATCTAGTCCAACCCACCCACCCCCAAAGGGGGAGACCCCACACCTTTCTGACAAATAGCAGTCCAATCTCTCCTTGAAAGTTTCAAGTGATGCTCCCACAATTTCCAAGGACAAGCTGTTCCATTGGTTGATTGTTCTCACTGTCAGAAAGTTTCTCTTTATTTCCAGGTTAAATCTCTCCTTGTTCAGTTTCCATCCATTATTCCTTGTCTGGCCTACAGGTGCTTTAGAATATAGCTTGACCCCTTTCTCTCTGTGGCAGCCCCTCAAACATTGGAAGACCGCTATTCCCCACAATTGATAAAATATTCCTCAGTGCTCAGTGCTAATGCTCAGATTCCATGAATTTGGGATATAATTCAAAATATCATTACGCTGTTGTGGCTAAAACCTGGCTCACCTTAAAGCAACCCAATCACTTTGAAGATACAATAATTTTATTTATTTATGTGTACAGTACATAGAGTATGACTATAAATCAAAAGCAGAACCTTAGCTAATATACATAAAAGTAGACCTACTACATTACAAAGACAAGTCACAGGAAAAGGTAGACCCACTGGAAAACACAGCATAATATTGGAATGTGTTAGATAAGCTCATCTGTGTGAACTTATTATTATTTATTCCCTCCTACTAGGTTACCATGCTAGCCATACTATCTTTGAGATATGGTTGGTGAATAGAAGTAATCTAGTTTACTGGGCCACAGGTTGCTTACTGAGTCTTCTCATTGTTGCCATTGTCTATTCATCTGACTGTTTTCTTACAAAGGCTCATTCAGCAATTCATGCGTATGTGTGTGTATGCTGGGGGGAAATTTCAGAAGTTTGGCAGGAAATGCCACTTACATTTGTATGGAGGGAGTACCTTTTACCATCTCAACATCTTTAATTTGAAAAAAAAAATGTTCAGATATGTCCTGATATATTATTACCAAAAGAAACCAAAATTAAACATGATCAAATCACGTGAAGTATTACATCTTCACCAATTTCTGGCCTCCAGGTTTATTTAGGCCAGTATTTCTCAATCTTGACCATTCCCATTGGCTGGGAAATTCTGGGAATTGAAGTCCACCCATCTTAAAATAGTCAAAATTGAGAAACATTGTTTGGACAATGACTTCCTGCCAAGCCTTCCCATTATGGCCAGGATTTCTGGGAATTACAATTACAACATATTGGGACAGGTGCTAGTCACCAAAGTTTGCTGTATTTGATAATAACTATATTCAGTTCTTCACAATGTATTCTTTGTTATTGTGTATTCTTTGCTACAACTGGACTTAATCAAGAAGTATAGTGATAATACCTTTCTTTCAAAATCTCAGTGAATTGTTTTTTGTATATCATAGTAATACAGGCATGGAAGGAAGTAGATAAAAAGTTAACCTTTCTGCCAGGGAATTCAACCGGTGTTACTACCAGTTTGGTGACTATGTTGCGTGTGTGTGTAAAACAACCTTAAGCTATGCTGCCTGGACAGCTGAAAAGCGCTGCGCGTAGGTGCATAGTGTTTGAAAAGCCTCTTTTTCGCTGCTTTTTCAACCTCAGCTCTGCCGCGCAAAGCAGCTGAGGTTGAAAAAGCAGGAAATAAAGGACAGGTAAGAGCCCGGGTGGGTGGGTGGGCCAAAGAGCAGCAAACACAGAACCGGTTCTGTGTCTGCTGCTCTTCAGAGGTACTGGCTCTATAGAACCGGGCAGAACCGGTAGCATCCCACCTTTGCTTTCTGCCCTTTATTTTCTGGCATTTTTCAGAGAGGCAAGCATGCATGTAAACTTATTGTATGTAAAATATCTTGACGTAAACATTGGTAGAAGTATTCTATGAGAGTCAGTTTACTATATTGTTAAGGCACTAAGCTAGAAACAGGGGTAGTGTGAGTTATAGTTCTGCCTTAGGCACAAGGTCAGCTGGGTGATCCTGGGTCAGCCACTCTCTCTCAGCCCAAAGAAGGAAGCAATGGCAAACCACTTATATTTTTTTTGTCAAGAAAACTTCAAGCACTTGTCCAGGCACTCATGGGGAGTCAAGACTGACTAAAAGACACCCAAAAAAGTTGCATTATAATAGCTGTGGAAATAAAAGGAAAGAAAATTTTCAAGTGGATAAAAAAATAATAATAAACAGACATTTCCGAGAATCTTCTTTTGATAAAATTTAAGAGATACTGTTGATAGGAGTATGAGTTAGTGACTAATAGGCTCCAATTTCATTATGCAGCTGCACTCAGAACCATTGTGACTGCATCCTTCTGCGTCTTTCTCAGTTTATCAATCTGAGTCATGATTTTTTTTTTAATGCCTTCAATGGCAGATAAACTTTTCTGTGGAGAGCATTGATTAGGCACTTTGTTGTGATGAGCCAAAGCAAATTGCTTGTTTGACAAGATGGGGCATATCCACACAACCTTGTGAAATCCTGTGTTGCTTGTAAAACAGTCTTTGAGTATGACGCAAATCATAGCTTCTTTATCAGCACATTCAAAACTATGGATCATGTATTTTTCTGATTCTTCCTGTGCTATTTTCTCACAAGATTGACCACAGGAAATAAATATGTCAATCATGGGTCTAGCACTAAAGAGCTAAGCTCCTCCTCAATTGAATAAAGCTAAAAATGAATGGGAGAATTATAGCCACAATGCTGGCTTTTTTTTTCTTTTTACAAATACTTGGATACAACTAATAATTTGTAACTTGAAATCATACTGTGGTTTTTCTTCTTTTTTCTTTAAATCATCTGGCTTCACCTACTTCTTTCATTACATCTATTTTATTAGTATGTGGCTTAGGAAGGTTGGGAAATCTGGAATGTCTAAAAAACAGCCTTTCCTGGACAGCACAAGGATGAAGAAAGCTAAATACCTAAATGTAAAATGCAGTAATGATTTTGGGTGATGATGGCTCACCCTTTATCTGTCTACTGGATTTTGTAAAAACAAAAATTATTACTCATCAATTCCTTCTTGAAGAGAAATGCAGTTCCTCATTTTAGAAAATTTACCTTATTATTATTGCTTTGTTATTATTATTTGAAAACCCACAGATCAGCATTACTTCATGAAAATACATGTACATATGTTTGAATATATTCTTAGGATTTATTCAGTTATTTTTAAATGTAGTGCATTATTTAGACAATTGAATTAGAGTAAGTATTAACTGTCATTCCAAAATAAATGCCACTGTTTGATCTTGATCTTATGCTATATTAAGTTTAACTTCTCTCACATGGTTTTTCTGATGAAAAAAAAACGGAGTTGGAATATATTATTTAGGGGACAGAATTATAAAGATTTCACAATCAATTTTCTGAAATTAGGATAGTAATTCAAACCTTGGTAGCCATACTATTATAATTTAAATCACATTACATATTAAGCTATGATTTAAAAAAAACATAATTAACTTGTCACAGCACACTAAACATGTTTGCCAGTATACATAACATGCTTAACAAGCTACAAAATGCCATTAGGTGTTGTGTAAATCCAGCTAGTGCTGTGAATTAGAAATGAAATTCTAATGGGGGCAGTCAAGTCTACAAGAATATAAAATTTCCATGACAGTTTGGCCCGATTCTTCAAAAGTGAGCTTTTTGCATCAGGAGACTTAAACTACAATGCAAACAATAGCTTTTTGTTTTCAAATACCTGTGTTTGATTGTCTGACTGAAAATACAGAGGGGACCAGAGGCCCCACATTCTCCATCCTGCTGTTATAGAAGAGATATAATTGTTTGACGCTACTGAAACTTCAATCTCAGTGGCCCTATTTACAACTCTTTGAAGAGGTGGCTATGTTTGACAGTTTCCCCTTCAAAGGACTGCACTTGACCTATGAATAGTGATTCAATGAGACTGTCAGCATCATTACAATTAGCAGTGATTGGTTTGACTAGGCGGTTATATTGCTATGCCAAACATCAAAATCAGGTGTAATTTGACTACCTGGAGTGGGAAGGAGACAGGAAATGGAAGTTCCATGGAGTCAACACAATCTGTGGCTAAGTGCCAATTCAAGTATAGTTCTTGCTTCATTGAAGTTTACAGCATTAGGGAAATTAGGGTGCCAGGAACTGATACTACAATGGACATGCTTTTAGAAGAAGGAATAGGGTAAAATTAGGGAACTGCTGAAGGCAAAGGGCCACAGCCAAGAAGTGATATTCTTCTCCAAAGTAGACCAATCAGTCCAACTGATGCATTTCTCACAGCCATTATTTACTGGGGCACTAATTAGAAACTGGGGCACTAGTTATTCCTACATATCAACTTCCTCCCACAGTAATCATGGGATTAGCACTCTAAGATGTGAAATAGTGTGTTTTGTCCTGCACATTGAAATCTCTGACATATCTTGGTGTAAGTTTTCCATCCTAAGTTAGCTTTAAAAATGCATTGGCTCAGAAATGCAGAAGGCCAGCTACTGACAACTTTGGGGCGGGGGGGAAACCCCCCAGGCATATTTATTGTTCTTTTCTTCAGTTAAAGAATAACACTGACCATTTTTATTGCACTTCTACCTTTCTCTTTAGTCTTAAGGCAATATGGAATTTATTGTGAATTTCCTTTGGTGCAGCTTACATTATCAGCCTGCATCTGTCAAATGGATTGTTTCCATCTCCCTTACTTTCTAACTCTCTACTGCTTCTTTGTTTTTAAATACACACACAAACACACACATACCTGCCTATAAGAAGGATTATATTTCACAACAATCTCCCAAAACTTGAATGGAAAGATCACTTGCACAGCCTTCTCCGTCACCTCCTAACTGAGTAACATTAAAAGAAACCCTTATTCCTCCTGTGTAACACTTTCCGCTCAATTTTATTTCTCCTTTCATTCTTTTTAGAGCGATCTGTTCTCTATCAAAGGAAATGACAACAGAGGAGATTAATGGCAGTGATGATGGCAACAACAAATCAAAATGGAAGTTTCATTCTTGAATGGCAGAATAATAAGGACTTAGGTGTAATCAATGGGCTCCCCTAGGGCAGTGATAGCTAACATTTTCGGCCCCAAGTGCCCAAAGCATGCGCGTGCGTCCCCAAAATGCAATATCCGTGCATCCCCCTATGCATGTACCCAGACCCCCACATGGACATGCGTCCCCGTGCATGCACCCTATCGCCCATGCATGCATGCACATCCTCAGCAGAGACCTGAAGACCAGCTGGCCGGCAGGAAGTGTGAGCACATATGTGTGGTGCAGCTGAGCTGGGGCGACGGCTCATGTGCCCACAGAGAGGGCTTTGCGGGCTACTTCTGGTATGTGTGCCATAGGTTCGCCATCACGGTCCTAGGGTGATAAAGCAAAACCCAACTGACAAAATCAGCACTGCAATGCAAGACTCATCTCTTATATCAGTGCTGCAATGTCATACAGACATAGAAAAGCGAGGAAACTTGTTGCATGACACTGAAAGTTGCACTCCAGTACTATAGCAGGACTTAATTTAAAACGAGAATTTATATGAAGGGAATTTGCACTAGGGGTATGCATTGTCAATGAATCAGGTGCACTTACAAAAGGAAATGGGAAGGGGGGGGACATTTCTTTTTGGAGTTCCGAGCATTAGGGAAGATTTCCCTGTTAGTTTGTGTGTTTATTTATTTATCATATTTGCATGGCCGCTTAATGGCAACTCTAACCAGTTCCCTCACTGAGCACCAGCGATGCTCTAGCTGACTCTTCTCCAAATTATCTCCCTTAAATCCTCAGTAAACCATGGTGTGTGTGTGTGCGTGTGCGTGTGTGTGCGTGTGTGCCAGGATCTCCAAGAGAGGAGAGATTGCATCGATGTGACCTGATCCAAAGCCTCAGTAGCTGCCTTATTCCAAGCAGTGACCAGTGACACAGATGGACCATGCAGCGGACCAACAGGACCAACAACCTCCAGCTTTCTCTGGAATCCAATTCAGGTCCATCCAGGGGCAAGTCAGTCTAATGGGTTCAGCTTTCCTGCAGTGGGTAGCGGAGAAAAAGGTGCTGTGGAAATATTATCAGGGTGATATCCTTAGTTTGCACTTATCCTTAGTTTCATCTCCTCCTGGCCTTCTGTAGAATTTTCGCACAACGTCCTCATCATTTAGCAATGGGAGGAAAGAAGAGCCCCTCCCTCCCTCCTTCCCCCCCCTCCTCTCCTTTGTGCTGAGTGTTCTTTCAGTCTACAGGGGAGTAACAAAGCTGCTACTGAAGATGGAGGAAGAACTCCAGGTGCCATGGTCCTTGAACTCCAGGCATAAAGTGGGAAATCCCAGGAGACAGGAAGCAGGATAAGATTAAAGTTTCTGCCAAGGAGAAGCTGTCTGCCCTGCAGCACCACAGGAAATGCACTGACGGTACAGAATTCCCCTGGAACAGAGATTGAGCCCAGAATTAATTGGCTCAACTTCCCAAATGCTTTGGAAGCATGTGGAAGGCGCTTAGGGGTAAAGATAACGCAAGCTGTAATTGGAATTGTGAGCTTTTTCAATCCTTTATTTTATTTTATCAAGAATTGGCATTTAGAATTGTTTTTTCGGACTCGTATACTTTTCTATTAATTTAATTAAAATAACTTTTCATAATCTACATATCCCTATGCATAACAAACCTAAAGGTATCTGCCCTGAACTCTGAACTACATAAGTGCCTAAAGGGAACATTACTGTGAAAGTAAAACAGTTGCAAACCATTTCTGTGTTGCTGAAAAATTATTAATAGTGGCTCAGTAGTTCCATGATGATTAGGGTTAAACTGTCCTGTGCCCCTAGAAATAGGCAGGATATCAATGTTTGCATAAATGAATAATAAACACGAATGTTCTTTTTGCAATGCTTTGTAGAATGCCTTTATTTATTAATTATAATAAATGGACTCTTATGCTTCCTCCGCCACAATGGTATCACTAGATTACATACATACTTGGAATTGACGTAATCAGCTGCATTAAGAGGGCTGTGCTGGATTTTTATCAGTATGGGAGAGGATTAGATGTGAGGCCCAGATCCAAAGGATGTTAGATGTCACTCCTCTAACGTCCTGTACCAGAAAAGTGGAAGAGATTTGATTCTAGGGATCAGCATTCAGCCCATCAGCTTTTAAAAGTGATCAAAGCAGTGTGGAACCAGTGCCTCGGCTCAGAAGAGAAGATTAGCAGGAAGTAATTAGTGTTTGCTAACCTCTTGAGGGTTTTCCCTACTGGCTGAGCCTGAGGGCAGATAAATATTTCAAGAATCCATATTAGCGCTGATCTGTGTTTAAAATCATGACTATTTTTGTATCACCTTGGACAAGGTCATAGTCTCAGCACCAAATTAACAATCCCCAGGAAGCATTCAGGTAATGTTTTAATGCAACTTTGAAGATTAGGTAAAGGTAAAGGTTTCCTGTCCAGTTGTGTCTGATTCTAGGGCCGCGATGTGTGTGCCACAGTTGGCATGGGGAGCCATTTGTGTGGACACGCGAGCCCCAGCCAACCTTACCTGCACTGCACATGCGCACAACTCCAAGCTGATTTTCGGCCCATTTGAGGCCATTTTCATACTCCCTGAGGCTCAAGGGAATCCTCTACAGTCTTGGGAGGCTGAAAAATGGGCCTTCCGGAAATACCAGAAGTGCCTGTTTTCAGTCTCCGGAGGCCTCTGGAGTCCAGGGGAGGCTGTTTTTGCCCTCCTGGGGGGGTTGAGGGAAGCTTCCGCAACCTTTGGAGGCCAAAAACAGGCCCAGTAAGGGGTGCATGGTGGGTGTTGCACACACATGCACAGAGGGGACGGGGTGCATTGGTTTTGGGGTGCTAGTGCGCATACGCAATTTTTGATACAGGAGCTTCAAAACATTAGCCACCACTGTTCTAGGGCATGGTACTCATCTCTGTTTCTTGGCTGTTCGAACGTATTTTCTGCGGTCATGTGACAAGCATGGCTATATGCCAAAGATGCATGGAATACTATTATCTTCCCACCAAAGTGATACCTATTTATCTATTCCCATTTGCATGCTTTTGAATTGCTAGATGGGCAGGATCTGGGGTAGGAATTGGAATTCACTTCGAGTCTCAAGCATGGGCGGTCAGTTTTCCAGCTGACAAGTTCAGCATTTTTAACTGCTGAGCCAATCACGCCCAGTCTTGAAGATTATTAGTTCATTGTATGAATGTTCTAGGTGTCTTCCTTTTTTCTTGAATAAACACATCAATAGTCTAAAAATTTGGACACAACGTGGGATATTTGGGATTGACAGGACCAATTTTCCAGTTGTACCTCAAACCCAAACTACTACTGGAAAGTCTCAAAACATTGGTTTTGAATATTTGCCATGCCTAGCAGAAATGTATATGTTTAGTTTCAGCTAATTCTGTCACTTTTGCATCCACGTTAATTAAAATTTTCTAAAAATAAAAATTGATATGGAAATGTATTTCTAAATAAATAGATACTAATGTTTTTCCTTTCAAGGTATTATATTAAACATATATTCCATTGCCATTCTTGAGATGCAGTAAGACATATGGAAAATACCACAGGTCATTTTGCGTTTTACACTGGGAAGTGCAGACAAGGTTACTTTATGCCTGCATGCAGCCCTGAACAGGTAGTAATGAATCCCATAAGATCCTAAATTTTATTATGTGATTTATATACATTAACTATATTATATATTTTATATGTGACCCAAGGCAATTCCTCTTCATTCAATGCAGCCAAGGCAAGCTAAAGGTTCAATACCCATGAATTAGACAAAAATATCATGTAGTGTCTCAGAATTCTTTGCTTGTGAAGTTCCAAATTCTTTCCCAGGTTTTTCCCCCTAAACCTGTCCAATATTCTGAAGTATAATTGCTAATCATTGTAGGAAATAGGTTGCTTGATCAGAGAGACAAATCATTCTTCCTAGACAAATTTATGTTGCCCTATGCAAATGGTGATTTTGACAAGAATGATAGTGGAGCCAGAATCCAAGTGGGTAGTATTTATGAGAGGGGTAAAGAGGCTGCTACAGGTTCTCCAAGGTTTAGGCCAGTGGTTCCCAACCTTTTTTTCACCCCACACCCCTAAAGAAATTTCACTCGAACCTCGCACCCCCTGAAATTTAGACTTTAGGAACTACTGAACGCGTTAAATATATGGTAGGATTGAATCTTTTCAGCTATGTATGTGACGGCCACTAAATAACGATACTTAACTCTAAAATGAAAACAAAGTTAATCCATTGCATAATAAATAAAAATGCCAACATATAGCCAATATCCTATTATTTACCTTGACTTTTCTCGCACCCCCTGGAATATCGTCTCGCACCGCCAGGGGGTGCGAGCACCCCAGGTTGGGACCCCCTGGTTTAGGCAAACTCATAGCTAATGTCATAACATTAACTACGGGTTCGCCTTAACCCTGGATAACCTGCTGAATCCCACCCTTGGCTGGCCCTGCCCTTCTGACTCCGCCCCTCTCACCCTTTCTCTCCCAGGAGTCTCCACGCAGCCTGTTTTGGATGCAAAGTAAGTGCATGGCCCACATGGAGGCTCAAGGAAGGTGAAAAATGGGCCTCCTGTAGGCTCTGAAAGGGCCCGTTTCCAGCTCCGGAGGGCCTTTGGAGCTCAAAGAAGGCCGTTTTCATCCTCCCAGAGTCTCAAGGAAAACCTCTGGAGCCTGGGGAAAGCAAAAGATGGGCCTCCCAGGAGTTCTCCCAGAACTTCCCGGAGGGCCTCCGGAGTCTGGGGGGGAAGCCTGTTTTCACCTTGCCAAAGGCTCAAGAAAACCCTCCGAAGGTGAAAACACCCCCCGCCGTGGTGCAGGAGGCTGACCAGGCCACGCCCACCATGGCCACGTCCACCCAGCGACTGGGCAGAGAACCAGTTTCTGAAATTTTTGAAGCCCACCCCTGGGGATAAATATCACGTCTGGTTGTCATGCTGTAGGTCCCTCCTTCCTCTGACTGAGAGACCAACGGTTAGTTGATTACATGCAACATGCTGAGCTTCCCTCCTTAAATAGATGTTGGTGTTCACAGAGCACTTTGGCAAGTCCTCAGAACTAAGAAACTTGATAATGGAAAATGATGAGTATTTATTTTCAAAATTTAGAACAGTACCTACCAATATTGTGCAGCTTTTGAGCCAAAACATAATGTCAACTTGATGTACAACATGATATTCCAGAAGAATTTGCTTCCTTTTGCAATGTGGGCTATTTGTTTCCTGTTCTTTTATTTCCTCTGTTTTTCCCACTCAACTCCTCAGTAACGTTGGCATTGTTTCATAGGCATTAAAGGCTCTCTAGAGCCTGACCATTTTTCTCACTTTGATCCAAGTACCAAATTCATCCTTATACCTGATATTCTGCAAATTTTATGCTGGTCCCTTTAAAACTTTGCACCATTTTATTAAGTGCTGTGCAGCTGTGTAGTTTGAGTCCTGTTTCCATCTGGATGTGGATAAATTGCAGCTGTATTAAAGAGTTGCTAGATAAACCTTTACTGATTGTCAGTGTTAAAAAAAATATTCTAGACATAATGGAATCTATTTTTTATGTGTACCAGTCAATGAACAAATTTGACTGTTTGTTCTTTGTGTCCCTCTTGCATATAAGTACTCATGTCTATCCAGTTCTGTGTTCAGGTTAGCTATTAATTTAATATTCCGCAGGAAAAAAATACTTCATATGTAATTTAAACAAAATCCAGGCCAGATATAGTAGTAGAGATGTGTGTGAGGTGGGAGAGGTATATGTCCTTTCTTTTGAACATTTTTGGTGGCTGACTGAGGGAGTCTGAAAATTCACATGAGTAGATGAAGCCATATGTCTGTACATATATGCTCTTTCTTTCTTAAAAGAAAGATCAACCTGCAGAACATCTTGAAAAATGAATTGATAATGGCTAAGAAGATATATACAGCATGTTAATGTCCATTGTTTCTAGTGTCAGTCTTGTCAATCAATGCTCACACATACATGACTGGTCCAGTGAATGACTATCTGAGGGGGAAATGAGGTTAGAGAGCAGAATGCCCTCCAAACTTCTCACCTGCATGCAACAGCAGCTATTCCTGAGACTGGAGTTTTTGGACAGCCCAATAAGATGTGAAACAGGAAGAATTCACGGACTGAACCCCTCTATTACGTTTCCAAAAGAAGGAAATTATCTAGACCAGGGGTGTCCAACCTTGGTGGCTTTAATACTTGTAGATTTCAACTCCCAGAAATACCCTGTCAGCATGGATGACTGGGGAATTCTGGGAATTGAAGTCCACAGGTTTTTAAATGGCTAAGGTTAGGCACTCCTGATGTAGATCAACTGACAGACTCCTCTAAATTTGTTTTCTTCACCAAGAGCAGAATGGAAAGGCAGAGAGAGCATTTGTTTCTTCCCTTCCAATGGTGGGTTTGACACAGCTTTTCATAGTTGAAACATTCTGACTTTAGCTAGCTAATAATGTTATGAAACTATTTTCCTTCCTCTTCAAAATATAGACATAAGTTAATATCTCTTTGAACCATGAACAGTCTTGGAAGGATATTTGGTTAGACTGAAGGCTGACAGATAACTAATTTCTGATTTGCACATTAAGTGGTGAGTTATGGATCAGGTTGTTGTGCCTCATAATTCTCAAAGGTCAATCTCATCAAGCATTGCAAATGAATACAAATTACCATTTGTCAAGGTTAACTTCTTGTAACGTACAGGCCACCATTTCATTCAGGCTTAGTTCTAGCTTTCTGTCAGGGAAAAAGTGTCATTTTCATCACCCTAAATATTAGCTAAGGCTACATAGTAAAATTCCACATTTCCCCAATCAAAATCTCAATTGGGGGTAAGTTCTTTGGGCGCATATTTTTTTTTCCTTGAAGTGGAAAGCCTTGGGATTGTTCGACCAGTTTAATCTTTAGGTCATCTTCTTCCAGTCTATGTAATGGAATGATCAATAATACTATTTAAAGCTCTATCCTAGTTAATCATTATAAATGGAAGGAAACGTGGAGTATACTTTCTAACTAATGTAGGTGCCTGCTTGAAAAATGTGTGTTTGTGGCTTTCACAAAATTAAAAGTAAACTTCTAAACTTCCTAGAGAATAAAAAAAAATTAAAGAAAGTAAGCTGAAATGTAGCTATAACTAAGTATATGGATGTGTGGATTTCTGCCGCTTGCAATATCCTGAAGTTCCATATAAGTAGGTACTCAACAATCATTGAAAAAGGCTGTTTTAACACCTTGTGATGGTGTCTCTGCGTCTATAAAACAGAACCCTTTCTCTGAAAGTCATCCAAAGGTTGTCATTATATTGTTACCTCGAATAGGAAAGAGAGGGGAGGAATTGAATACATGAGCTTTATTTTAATTACAATTATTAATCCTATTCTAATTTTATTTTCTTCTCTAGGCCCTGCATGTATAGCTCCCATCTTTCCACTCTAAGTCTAAATCTATCCCTTGTCCAGTGATGGGATTCAATTTTTTTTTACTACCGGTTCTGTGGGCATGGCTTGGTGGGCGTGGCAGGGAAAGGATACTGTGAAATCTCAATTCCCTCCCCACCCCACTAACCTGCTTTGCAGATCCATTCTCCTGTGCAGGGCAACTAAAGAAGACCCAAACAATCTGCTGGGAGGCAGAGAATAGAAGGGAGCAGGGCCAGTCAGAGCGGGTATTTGCCGGTTCTCCTAACTGATCAAAATTTCCACTACTGGTTCTCCAGCACTGGTCAGAACCTGCTGAATAACACTTCTGCCCTTGTCCAAAAGAGATTTCACCTTTTGCAATAGGCTGTAATCTTGTGAAAGTTGAAATGATACTTGGCATTTATGCCGTATATGTTTCATAGAAATAAAGTGGCAGTAAAATAATGTGAATAGACAGGAAAACTTGCAGAAAAAAATGCTTGAAAATAAAGCGTATTATTCTTCCAAAGTTAAGAGTTGAATCTATCATTTTGTTAGCCACACCCAGTTTGGGAACCATTCACAGTCACCTGGACTACATCCATACCCAATCTCGGAATGTGGACTCAGATTTGATTGACGTAATCAAATTGTTCATCTGCTCTAACTGGCAATAGCTTTCCATGCTTTGGGGCAAAGCTGCTTTCCACCATCGGCTCACTTTCGGTAGAAATGTTAAAATTGTTTTACCTGCTTGCCCATTCTGCCATAGCCCACCACACATGGCCTTGTAGTCCTGCTTTTTTAAGCTTATTTTCCTGCTTGACTGTAGTTGTTTTTATTCAAAGGTTTCATAATAACTTACTCCATATGTTCTTGGCTTTGATAGAACGGTATTTTTTTTCCTTTGTTTTCCAATTGCTCCTTTCTGATAGTCTATGGAAGTCCGATATGTAGATGGCAGGGGTGGGATTCTACCGATTCAGACTGGTTCTATAGAACCGGTTGTTATGATTCTGCACAGTTCGGAAAACCATCAAATCATGCCCCTGGCTGGCCCTGACCCCCTCCACTCGCCCCTCCCTTCCCAACCCAGTCAGTCCTTATCGGGCATACTTGACATCACGCACGTGCCCAACGTTACTGACTGTGTTCCCCCCTGCCCAGTCTTTTCTTAAGGTATTTCCTTTTTTCCCCCTCCCGATGATCAGCTGTTCCAATGACCAGCTGTGCTGGGATCCCCCTTGCTGTCTTATTGCTTCACCCAGGAGGCTTCTGTGAGGCCTAGGAGGCAAAAAAAGGGGTGCAGGGGTGCAGATGTGGGATGGGGTGTATGTGCTGTGCCCCTCCCCCTCCATTTTTTGCCTCCCTGGGCCCCAGGGAAGCCTTCTGGGGGCAAAGACTAAAAGCCTCCAATACAGGAAACACAATGTTGCCAGCCAATCAAGACAAAAAAAGCCACAAAACAGACAGAAGATATTAGAAACACCAATCAAGCAGAACACAGCAAACTCCAAGGCCAATAAACACAGACCAAGACTCCCAATCAATCAGGATGAAGAAAAAACCATTTTGGCACAGCAGTAGGCTAGCCCCAAATTTAAAACAGAAATGGCTGTGAAAGTCTGACTCACAGGCGAACACAATACAAAAGCCTGATGATGGCAGATGAGATTCTGCCGAAACGTTGCTACAACTTTAAAAGCACAACTACAATGACATGGGAAAATACCCGAACAAAGCTGAATACCATACATGTACGTACCCACAAAAACTTAAGAAAACATTATATGTATATATATGTAGGTCTAGGTGTGTTCGGATCTTTTCCCATGTAAGTTTAAGAGTATCTTGGCGAGGTTTCGGTGAGATCCCAGTTGCCGGGGAGAGTGGTACAATCTCTCTCTCTCTCTCTATCTATCTATCTATCTATCTATCTATCTATCTATATGACCTTTGAAGGTCAAAGTTTGAACCCCATCAGGCTCCAGGCTGTAGGCAGGGTATTGCACTTTAACTGCTGCATCACCAAGCTAAAGATGTCACATAGAACTCCATAAAGGGAGTTTGCTTTAAGACATCATAATTAAAGTTCCATTCCTTACCTAGTTGCTTCCCTTCTTCACCCTACACAGATGCTGATATACCAAAATATCCTCCTCATCTTCCATTCTATAGAATCTCAGGGGCTACAGTTTGAAATACCTGTTTTAGCTATTTTTTTCCCCCAAATTTTGTTCTGTTGTACTTTATTAATTCATTTGATTCTTTTTGTTAGTTTTTCTTGTTTTTTTTTTATATTTTAAATATGGTTTTACATTTTATAAGCTGCCTCAAGTTGCCATGGGCCAATAGGCGGCAATATAAATTAAATAAATAAATGTATTATGTAGCCTTCCAATTGCATTTTTTTTTTTGTATTTCATATTTCTTAACTACCCATCTTCCTCAGACCACGAAAAGACAAAAATATTTAGTGTGAATTATGTACAAAATGCTTCAGATGGACATTTGCTGATCAAAAGTCAAATATTAGGCAAAAGCATTAAATGGCTATATGAACAGAAAAACACACAAAATGCAAACTTGTCTCCCTCCTTCCTTCTCTCCCCCTCTTTCTCTCATTTCTTTAATGATTATGCCATCCAAAGTCATTTCTGATCTATGGCTATACAAATGAAATCAATTCATCAACATAGAATCCTTAATTGTTGCAGAAATAGCAGTGATTAATCCTAACTATGGAAGTGCAAGAAAGACAAACCTCACCTCTAATTTCCAGTTCCATGTTTGTGCTTAGACAAGTTGAAGTGAAAATTTAATCACATTAAACTAAATGTAGTTATACCTTGCTATACGATCAAGAGCTCTGCTTTGCTTGATTTCGTAATCTCATGAATCTCATTAGCCATAAATCCAATTATGTTCCTTTCTGAGACCCTCTAGTTTAATATGGAAAGCATATGAGCGGAGAGATCTAGTCCAGAGAGCAACAGCCCACCTACAAATTTTGTATATCTAAAGTGAAATTGAAATTGATAGGCTTGTTCATCTCCAACTGTTATCCAGATATCCGGTTATCCAGATAAAAGGAACATTTTGTATCATCTGATCCTAACCTGATCTGTCAGTCCTACAGTCCAAGATCATGAAACTTTTAAAGAACTGATCTGAGTTGCTCTTCATCATGACCCATAACCCTCCACTCTCTCCTCCATTCCTCTCTGTCCCTATTTAAAGCATGGCTAGCTGGAAAAAGGTTATGGAACTCTTTTTTTGGTACATGATAATTACAGCAAGAATATTATATGCGCAAAGAAGGAAAGATTCTCTGTCAGCTTCAATGCAGCACTGGATGATGAAGATGATGGAACTTGCTGAGATTAACTTCTTGGATCAGAGAAAAGACAATGTCTACATTTATTGCTAAGTGTAAACCCTTCATGGACTTTTTGCATGAAAGAGAAAAAAACTGAACATATGATTTAATGATTAGACAGGATAGATTATAGAGAGAAGCGAGTCATGTGAACCATGGATGAATATACTGTAAAGGATCAGACGCTATTTCTTTTTTTCTATTTCTTATTTTCCTTTCTTGCAGATTTCACTTTTTCATTGATTCTTTTCTTTTTCTTTTCTTTTTCTTATTTTTATATTAGTTTTGTATTAGGTTGTATCCTTCCTTTAATTTTTTAAAATCGTATTCCTATGTATATACAGTACATACACATAATGAAGGAAAATATCTGTATGGCTAAAACAATTGGTTGTACCATTATATATGATGTGATAGTGCCAAAGGCACTCAGAGCTCTCTCTGTCGGCATGCGAACCGTCACCCCAGCTTAGCTCTGCCACACATGTGCATGGATATGCGCCTCCTGTTGGCCAACTGGTCTTTGGGTCTTGCCACACATGCATGGGGGGGCAGAGAGCATGCAGGCGGTGTATGCACGGGGGACGCACGCACATGCAGGGATACACAAGCATGCGCTGGGGCGAGGGACGTGCACACATTGAATTTTGGGGATGCACGCACACGCTTTGGGCACTCAGTGCCGAAAAGATTAGCCATCACTGATATATATCAATATAGGTTAGTAAATATCAGAAGACTATGTATTTAGCATATCAATATCTCGCTATCTGTTCATCTGTCTGTCAGTTCTTTTAAAATCCCACCATTATTACTTTATGAATAGCTCAAGATAATACTCCTTCTTTTTTCACATGACAACAATTCTGGGAGGTGGGTTGGGCCGAGAGAGGCTGGCTTAAAGTCATCCAGGTGGCTTTTATAGGTAAGGCAGGATTTGAATTCACAGTCTCCTGCATTGTAGCCTGGTTCCTAAACCACTAAACCAAACTGGCTTTTATATCAATTGTATTATCTTCTAAATGTAACCCTCCTCTTTTCTATTTCTTTAGCTATCGACAGATAGTTATCTATATAAATAGCTATCTATTTATCTAAGCAATTAATGAGACATGCTCATAATAAAAATGAATTATTTTAATTGACTCTCTCTTTCTCTTTCTCTCTCTCTCCCTCCCACTCTCCCTCCCTCCCTCCCTCCCTCTCTCTCTCTCTCTCCCCTACCCTTAACCCAACATGACTGCAATTGTAGAGAAAATAGGAGGTGGAAGCTTTTTATAACTGTGCCTTGAGTTGTACAAAATAAAGTCAAAGGTACACTTATTTGCTTATTTGCTTGTTTATGGAGTGACAAAACTGCCCAGGTCACCCTTGTGCCTTTAGGCAGCATACAAAAAGAAAAGTAAAATCACAATCAACAAAACAACATACCTCACTGAAACTTACTAAAGCACTCAAAAAGCTGCCAGAAAGGAAATATTTTTTTCGTTGGTCCACTGGAAACAGAATGCCTATGCCATACTATTGGAGCCCTGTTGAGTTATTCAGACAAGGCTAAGAGGGCAGATAAGTTTATATGTTAAATCCTTCCCCTTTAATGTTTTTTGCTTTACTTAGGTTTTGAAAAGTGGGAGAGCGTTATTCCAGCTCAAATAAATGTGAATTCAGTTTTCTTTCAGACTTCCAGTTGAAATGTGAGTATCGTAGAAAGGTCCTGCAGGGCCCTGTTCTCTATCTTAGTTTGAAGTCCTTTGTGTGTTTAGCAGAATATTTGAAAAGTGTACATGCTGAGCTTTTTACAATGTAATTGAGGCTAGAATCCAGCATTGCGCCTAGTAAACCAAATGCTTAGGAACCTGAAACTATTGAGGAAAAGTTTTGTTGTGATAAGGGACAGAACTCCATATCCTTTCTTTCCAGATACCAATATGGAACTTGCTGAATCCCAAAGGAATGTCTCAAATTTTCCTTTTATCATCTCTTTCCATCCAGCTCCCAAAGTGCAGCTAACTCTCTATGAATTTTAAAAATAACATTTGTGGGAGAGAACGGAAAGCGCTTCCCTAAACAGCTGTTTGATGGGATGTTTCCTCTGGGGCTTTCTCGGCATTTATCTCTGCATTTTTCTCTGAGCACTGCATACACTTGGCTTATCTCTCCACTCCATTCCCTCTTCTATAAAACGACAGGGATTGTGCCCTACAATAATTTATACACGAACAGTGACTTCACTGCATATGGACTGTACAGCCATGCGGGTGGGCAACAGTTTCAACTCCAGTGCTGAGCTCAATCTTTCATTTTGCTTTGTTTTTCACCTTTCCTTTCAAAGCGGGCTCTGATAAGAGCAGCCTTCAACATATCTCTCTCCAGAGTATCCTACCTAGGTTTTTCCATTGGTAGAGCTGGCCTGAGACCCTTGTCACCTGCAGCCTTTCTACTTTCCTTAGATCTTCACTGTTTGATTTTCCACTTCTCATTAGAGTCACTTCAAGTTCACCTGTTAGTATTGGATAAGGTACAGTCCTGGGGACTCAGAAACCTGTCATCCTGAGGAACACAATGTTTAGCAATGGAAACAAAATACCTCTGATCTTGTTTGTCAACTAGGAAAATGCAGCTTTGAAATCTTGCCGTGCGTCAACTGTTTAATCCGTGCAAAAACAAACAACAAAACTGCACAGTTTTTCCTCTCTAAAATAACCTGCTGAGGTCTTGTTTCTTTTTCAGTTACCTGGCTCTCATTTCCAGCCAGTTGGTTTATGGAAATTTGTATGTATGTATGTATGTACAAATTTTTGCCCCATTTATGTTTTTCTGGCCACTTCATTTGTATTATAATTTCCCTTAATGTATACATCATTTTCTGCATGTTTTTTCCCTAATATATGCATTTTGCATACTTTTTGTTATGGGGACCTAAAGAACTCATCTGCAGTATCTACAGTACAATTTTACAAGTACATATTAAAAGATGAATTAAACTATTTTCTTCCCATTTCCAAATGATGACAAGTCCTGCTAGAAAAATAACTTGTTCTCTGTGACTCAACATGTAATTGAGTGTTTACACAAATACCAGATCGTTAGATTTATGAAAATAATTGCAGTAACAGAGGTTTGTTTGTAGCATATGGAATTCAGGTTGCCATATTGTATTTATGATGCCATGTAACTTAACACATGCCTCCTCCTTCCTTTAGTGACTAATTATAGAAAAACAAATATGAGTAAAACTACCCTCATCTATTTTTCGGGAAAGCAGTTACCTGACCACTGGCTCTGATGTTAAATATGTATAATTTGTTTGGAATGTAGATTCATAGTTTACATATATTACAGCACTACCATTCTGCACTGGAATGAAAAAACTTTGTATTTTTACTACAAAGTTAATGGAAATAAAGATCAATAGGCCAAATTGATTTTGGATGCATCAGTTAATTAAATCAACTATAAGACTTTAACTAAAAGGTATTAAAGTAATTCAATAAAATCAAGAGACAGTAAATTCAGATGCAAATATTTTCATAGATTATTTTTCCCTTCAAGTAAAATCTGCAGGAGATGTCAAAAAAAGTTAAGGTGGCAGATCTGTATAATTGAAGCCCACCCCTTTTTAATCTGTTCTGTGATAAAATCAGAGATGAGGCTTCAAGTCATGTCTTGGCCTCCATGTTGACCTTCTTCTTTAGATCTTCATATCAACCAAGGAACTATGTAGTTAATACTATCTGGACAGTTAATGTGGTTCATTAATGTAGCAGTTTTGAGCTCCCATTTTCAACTGTCAACAGTGTACAAATATCAAAGTGCGGCAATGAAAAGATTCAAAATGTTTGTTCAACTTCAACTTTATTTTTGTTTCTCCAGCCCTCAATTTCTTTTGCCCATCCCTCTCTTGGCTGAGCCACATGTTTGGATTTCTTCAGAAAGAGAACATGATGAAGCTGATTTAACAATGCAATCTTTTAAGGTCTACTAGGATGACGGTCCCATTGAGTCCGGTGGGGCAATGATTTGGTCCACCTCCACTGTCTTTTTGATAGACTACAGATGTTGAAAGAGGCTGCCAGTTAAAAAAGATGAGTACATTTGTCACCAGTTAGTAAGGCTGTGACTACCAATGATGCTTCAATGGTTGTAACAATGCTTCCTTATCCAGCTCCATAGTACTGTTGCTGCTGTGGCTTTTTCCAAGGATCCTGAAAGTCTCCTTGTCCTGAATAATAAATGAATGTCCTGAAAGTGTGTTTCCATGGACAAATTGTGGTTTTCATCATAGCAGGAAATGCTTGTTATCCCTAAAGTCACTGTGTTCTGAATCAATGGAGATAGGCACTATTTATTTCCTAGTCCTTACTTTTGCTATGCAGCCCTTATATGCTACAACACAAGAAACCTAATAGTTACAAAACAATTGATATTCTGCCTCTTGTAAGGGAGCTCAAGACGGTGTAAATAAGGCTCTTCCTTCTTATTTTAATTCACAAGACCAGCCCTATGAGGAAAATAGGGGCTGAAAGAGAATGACTGGCTCAAAGTTATCCAAGACTTTCTATGGTTTTCATGCTTCTAGTCCAACACCCTGTTGGATTTTGAAGGACAACCTCTCATATGATTTATGATCTATTTTTAGTTGGTTGCCTAACACATAATAGCAAAGTTAAATATCTTACTGTTGTTTATTTCTTGGACAATATCCAAAAGGAAAGAGAAATCAGAATCAAGTGCATGGTGGAAAAAAAGCTTAAATGAATTGAATTTCTGCTAGAGGAACTGCAACCTAAGGATCTCTTCCCTGCCTTATTTGACCTTCCCATAGTTCATTATGGTGTGCCGAAATCTTCTTTTCAATTCCCAGGAATTTTCTTTAAAACAAAAACAAAAAACAAAACCACAAAAAACTGGTTTGTGGGGGGGGAAGACGGTTCTGTTTTTTATTTCATTCTCTTATTTTTTTTTTTCTGAAGCTTTCATATTATGCCGAAATGAAAAAGTAGAGTGGCATCATCAAATTTCCTTAATTTGAATCTTGAGAGGAATTGTGTGCTTCTCCCTTTCATTGAAGGTGCTTATCTCTTTCATTGAAGGTTGGGAAGTTAGAGTGGTGGGGGGGCCATAAGAGGGATGTGCACTCTACTCCATATCACAGCACTCTGAAAATAACTGAGATAATCTTACATCCATTCACAGATTTTTTTAAAAAAGCCTTTTTTAAAGTCACTGTAATCCCTTAATTCATCTTAGAGTAGGGATGACTGGATGGAGCAGAGCATTTATTGGCTGGATGTCCTTCTCAACACCATGCAAAGTTTGCAGCAGATAATTTTTTTTTTCTTTGTGCCTTAGGAGAGAGAAACAATTGCCACTACCTAGGATTGAACCCCCAACCTTCTGTGTGGGAGGCAAGCATGCTCACCACTATGTCACCACACTTCTCATAACTAACATTTTCTTCTTCTGGCATAGAGGTGGGGATGGGACAGGTAAGGGGGGGGGAAACAATTGTCTTTCCTGTCCAATAGAAGAGTCTGAACATGAAAAACATGGCATAGCAGTGATTAAACTAATAAGTACCAGACATTAGCCATTGTTCTCCAACAATTCTTCTAAAGGGCCGTAACTTACAATATATGCTTTTATATTTACAGCCCATCATATAAAAAAAGTCTACTGGTACTATTCAGAAGTGTTTCCTTAGGAAGAGAATCCTTTTGTGCTTCCTTGGCAAATATGAAGGAACACTGTGCATTAATAGCAGCAATGTAAACAGTTTTGGCCTTTATTTAACACAGAGATAAATGTAACTCATTGTTGGCCCTGGAATCCTATGTTTTCATTGTTCAATGCATTTTTGTTCATTTTAGATGCTGCTCTTTCCTCAATTATTTCATGCACCGTATTTCACCCGAGCGTAGCTTTGGCAAAGGTAAGCTTCCTTGCTACAGCCCATATTGGAAAGGTTAACTGCACATCTCAAACAAGCAGAGTATATCAAAAGACCTGCCAACTTTTTTATGACCTTGGAACACCTTTAGCTCCAAAGAAAGTTGTCAGACCCCTGCCAAGCTCTGACATTTAAGAGTCAGGTTCAGCTTGGTTGTTTTTAATGATAATATTTTGAATTATTTATGCATATATTGTCCCCGAGGACATTGAAGTGACGCTTGTAAGTCCACAAAGCGTTGGCTCAGCCATGCCTCTTACTAAGATAGGCCTTTGTATTGCTGTTGATATTCTGCTACGTAAGACATGCCACGACTATTGTAGTTCTTCAGGTAATACTGCACCAATTCAGAGACATAGTCTTTCAGGCTGAAATCAATGAAATTGTCACACAAAGTGAGTTGGGCTGTCAGCTGTAGGCAGGGCAACCCAACATATTTACTGCACACCATGCCACACACTATCCATCCATCTCTCTCTGTCTCCCTATTTCATTTGCATTATGCCTGTACCAGCACATGCAGGTGGATAGTCTCAAATGTAGTTGATTGTACAGCTTTTAGCTGTTTGAGATACTTATGAACTTACACCTTACTCTGATAATTGGGTCACAAAAATCACACTAGGGAAAAAAAAAACTTCACTATTTACTATACTGGGAATGGGGAATAGGTAGGGAAAGCTGTGTATTATCTACACATCTATGGTAAGAGAGGTTTTTTTTTTTTTCTCAATGAAGTAATGATAACAGAGCTTCCCTATGTTTCCCCAAGCAAAAGACAAGATTGGAACAGCATGTCACGGGTATAAAAATAAAGAATATATTGGCAACACGATCCACTTTTATGCGCTTGGCAAGTTTGTCATTTTGCAATCCTTAATGCTGATAGGCCAAATTTCAGCATTTAGATTTACAGCATTTAGATTAGGTTGACTGTGATGGGGTCCTAGAAGCTAAGAGGAGGAACGAGTGAAGAAATCACTTGGCCCTTCTTGTGTGGGAAAGCTATATGCCAATCTTTCTTAAGCAGTATTCCTTGCCATGAGAGGAAATATCTTCATCCATAGATACAGGTCTACTGAAATTCCAGTTACAAGCCCCTGAGTTACATCGTTTCATCAACTTAATAGTTGTATAATCTTGCTATTGGAACTGACTTTCATCTAGGATATGGCCTACATATGGCAAATTTTACACATGTATATTCTTTTAAACTGAAACTCTACACAAGTAGGGATCTTCCATCTCATAGGATTTTCTAGTATCTGAATATCGGAGAAGAGGGACAATGGGTAACCGGCCAGAATGATATTCCACCTTATTTATATGATGACTTTGAGACCCAAGGAAAATGTTTGCAAGAGTCTACTGTAAATTATTATATCTAAGGAATCTAAAGTTGGCAGAGGCGCCTGAGATGGAAGTTAAGAAACAACTCCCCCCCCTACAGAAAATGTACATTTTGAAAGGAAAACAGCATTCCTTCTTAATCTCATGTTTTCCTCTACAGCCAAGGAAGAGTTTTCCTCAATGGTTTGGACAAGAATATTTATCCCCTGTTTCCTGGCAATGGGGACACGGTGGCTCAGTGGCTAAGATGCTGGGCTTGTCAATCAGAAAGGTCGGTAGTTCGTTGGTTTGAATCACTAGCACCGCATAACGGAGTGAGCTCCCATTACTTGTCCCAGCTTCTGCCAAACTAGCACTTCAAAAGCATGTAAAAATGCAAGTAGAAAAATAGGTACCACTTTTGGTGGGAAGGTAACAGCATTCTGTGCACCTAGGGCATTTAGTCAAGCTGGCCATATGACCATGGAAACTTCTTTGGACAGAGCTGGCTCTTTGGCTTTGTAACAGAGATAGGCACCAACCCCTAGAGCCAGAAACGACTATCATGCATGTGCAAGGGAATATACTCCTTTATATATAAAGTGTGGCATTGGTCGTGCTTTTAAATGATCTCTGGTGAGAGTGGGATGGGGATAGTGTGCCCATTCTCGTTCTACTTGATTTCTTGGTGGCTTTTGATACTATTAACTGCAGTATCCTGGAGTGTCTTTGGGGATTTGGAGTGGTGGGGCCACTGATTGATTTCCTTCTTCTATGCTCACTCCCAGTTCTGAAAGGAAGTGAGACGTCTGGCCCTGGTCTCTTGCTTTGTAGTGTCCTGCAAGGCTCTGTACTTTCTCCACTTATGCTCCTATCCAGTGGTGGTATTCAATTTTTTTTACTACTGGTTCTGTTTGGCATGGCTTGGTGGCCGTGGCTTAGTGGGCATGGCAGGGGAAGGATCTCCCCACCCCACTAACCTGCTTTCCAGCTCCATTCTCCTGTGCAGGGCAACAAAAAAAGACCCAGACAATCATCTGGTACTCTAATCATCTGGGACTCTGGAGGCAGCGAATAGATGGGGGCAGGGCCAACCAGAGGTGGTGTTTACCAGTTCTCCAAACTACTCAAAATTTCCACTATTGGTTCTCCAGAACCTGTCAGAACTGGCTGAATACCACCTCTGCATCTATCCTATCTTGACTGTTGCAATGCATACATATGCAGAGGGGGTTTTGGCAATACATTTTCTCCTTTTATCCAGGTTCTAGAAATAAACTCAGCTGAGGCTTAGTACTGATCATTGACATGGAACTGTTCTGGACTCTTCCTTTCTCTTCCAGGTGACGGAATCCAGAAATGAACTCGGTTGCCACAATGTTTTGTGTATCACTACATTTTAAAATATTTCTGTCATGGAATGGTTGAGCATTTATCAACCTTGGCAACTTTAAAATGTCTGAACTTCATTTCCCAACATTCCCCAGTCAGGTTCAAATGTCGCCCTCAGCCATAGAAACTTGCTAGATGATTTTGGCCCAGTCTGTATCTTCCTTCACCCAATCTGCATTTCAGGGTTGCTGTTATGGAGATAAAATGAAGACAAATCTCACTGTAATCTACCTTCAGGAGAAAAGGTTCAGATATAAATCAATCAAACAAACAAGCAAATCAATATCAAACAAGCAATAGAACACCATGCAAAAAAAACTCCACTGGCTGGCTACAAATTCAAATGAATCAACCTGTTTTAAACTCATTTACAGATTATCTTTTCTTCTTAACCCTAGGACAAAAATCAATCAATGTCTTTTAATGTTTATAAATACCTTTCCCTTTCAGGGAACTTCTTCCATTTTTCAAGACTTCAGTTCACCAAAGAGCGGGAACTTACTGCATATATGACATAAAAGGTAGAAAAAAAAATCTGAAGTGATTTATCTTGGCCTGATATTTCTACACCTCAGAAACCTGACATTTCAACAGGGGTGTGTAGACTTTTTATATCCACTCTATTTTGGCAACTGAAAGTTAGTCAGATCAATCCCACCCCAAGGCTCTAAATTATTCGTTGCCCTTCCATATGTAATCCATGTTCAATATGCTGGCACGCAGGTATATGCAGACGCCATTCAAATTTGACAGACAGCCCTCAGGCCATGCCTTCCCAGCCTGGAGATAAATATCAGATTCTATGTCAGTTGCCAAGAATGCAAATTTAGGGAAAGGGTTTTTTTTTTTAAGAAAAGGGGCTTGCCAATTTTTCTTTCATGTTTTAGCTGGTGACGGGAATACTTCAATGCTTTCCAATTCTTTTGATCAGGAAAAATGTGTGCCCCCACCCCATGGTCTCTCTCTCTCTTTCTCTCTCTCTGTATATCCAGCCAATACTTCTTAATGGCATTCCAGCTGTGTCTCTTCCCAAAACCTTGTTAGCAGACAGCAGTGTCAGCATTCTACGTGAAATAAACATTCTAGGCCTGAAGGGCCAACACAAAATGGTTCCATCACAATTGCTGATTCACACACTTTGGTGCCAGGGATTGCTTAGGCAAAATGAATATTGCTTCATAATTTATCGGAAGGAAGGCAAATACTTAACATAAGCTTCTGGTCACTAGTGCCTGACTTGAGAACTGAGAAAAGACGATGGATGGTCTCACCGTTGCTCTCTTTAATTCTAAATTAATTAGTTGAGAAGAAATTCCACCCCTTGGTTCTGGTTGACATAATTATTGATGCAAATTGAGCATTATTGTTCAGTGCTCTAGACTTCCTGCTGGATTGGCTAAGTGTGCATTTCTCAGTACCTCACGATCCTTAGTCCTTAATTTATCCATACTTCTCTTGGACCAAATATTAAAGAAGCAATTGCCTATCAGCATTTTTGGAATGTTTCCCCTTCAAGGGCATACTGCTGTGGTGCTCTACTGATTTTCTGTAAAAGTTGCAATCAATTTGTAACAGAAAGGGAAATTTAATGAGCAATCATATTAACAATATTTAATTTATTTGAATATAAATACATGTAAATTACATTTAAGTCAGAAGGAGGACTGAGAAGATATTTGCACAACCCTTACATCCTGAACACAAACAGTTTCAACTCCTTCCCTTGGGACGACACTATAGGGTATTAGTATGTCAAGACAACTAGAGACAGGGACAGTCCCCACCCCCCCACACACTGGTGCCATAACTCTAATTCTCGCAGTTGACAAAACACAGTGACTATTAAGTCCTGTCTAATGCGTTACTAACCCAAAGTGTGTGGTTGTAGTATTATTTATCCTTTTATTGCCACTTATTTCTCCCTTCTACTGGTTGCACTTTAATATTATGATTTGTTGCGCAGTCAGTCAGATGCTCAGACTGAAGTTGGATTTTTTTCCCTACCTATTGAGTCCTTTCCAAGGACCTGGGATAGGGAGATGTGGTTGTTCGATGGTGTTACAAATATTGTTGCAGGAGTGTAACATTTTTCTGAGTATACCCACTCTTTGTTGTTTGTAAGAATACGGAGTGCTTCTGTACAGTGGTGGGATTCAAAAAAAAATTTATTTCCAGTTCTGTGGGCGTGGCTTGGTGGGTGTGATGTGGCTTGGTGGGCATGGCAGGGAAAGGATACTGCAAAATCTCCATTCCCTCACCACCCCACTAACTTGCTTTCCAGCTCCGTTCTCCTGTGCAGGACAACAAAAGAAGATGCAGCTGATCAGCTGGGACTCTGGAGGCAGAGAATAGATGGGGGAAGGGCCAGTTAGAGGTGGTTTTTGCTGGTTCTCTGAACAACTCAAAATTTCCGCTACCGGTTCTCCAGAACTGGTCAGAACCTGCTGAATATCACCTCTGGTTCTGTACCAGAGACAAATGTCTTGTGTGTCTAACAACACTTAGACAAATACAGTTCTTCTCTTCTCTTCTCTTCTCTTCTCTTCTCTTCTCTTCTCTTCTCTTCTCTTCTCTTCTCTTCTCCTCTCCTCTCCTCTCCTCTCCTCTCCTCTCCTCTCCTCTCCACTCTGTCATTCCATTCCATTCCATTCCATACCATACCATACCATACCATACCATACTATACTATTCTATTGTTTTGCCATATTTCTCCCCACATTTTAGACTGAAGCACTAAACATACTCAAGTGTAGCCATTGATGTCTAGTAGGATTGAGGGTCCTTTTCAGAAAATATTTGTTTGGAAGGGTGATCCACTATTGGTTATCTGTACAGATATTTCACCAATGTGGTATTAGGAATGTATCCGTTGCTAAATATCAGCCTTGTGAGGTAGACCAGATAGGAAGCATTAGAGCAAGCTAGTTTTACTCTGGTGTAAAGTTACATTAACAGGATTGTACCATTCGTATTTCTAACTGCAGAAAAGAAAGGCACATAAATAACTCCCCACCCCCCCTTACTGTATACCTAAATTCTCATGACATTCTACATAGGCTTTGAGGCATTTTTTTCTTTATTGATTGGTAACTTTGGCAAATGTGTTCTTTTTTTTCCTGCAACTTTCTCTACTCTCAGAATATAGTTACACACACTCCCTTTATATTGTTTTATTGTTATATTTCGCTTGTTTAATTCCATAGCTTTGTTCTCTGTGTCATAGCTACAATTTTCTTCTATTTTTTTTTTTTTTCTATTTATGGACATTACTTTATGTGCAAGCTCTGAATGTCATAAAATTGATAGCTTCTGTATTCAGATGTGGAAATGTCAAGAGTGTTTAGATTCAGCTGTAATCTAACAAACCTTTAAAATTTTGTGTATGTTTAGGACTTGTTCCCAACTGTGTGAAAATAGCATAAGAAAAAGATGATATAAATAGCCTGACAACATCCTGTAATCCAAATTATCTACACCTAATTTAAGTGAGTTTTGTATCTTGTTGATTACTTTTTGGAACCAGGCCATTTTTGTTTTATTTTGTGCTTAAACTTTCAGCTGCCAATAAGAAATATACTACATATAAACACGGCTGTCTGTGTCTGTTGCATTTGAAAACTGTTCCTTCAGTGATAGATTTTCTCCTTCTCCTCCATTGTTCCTCTGTCTTTGTGCAGTTACAAAGAAACTTAAGGCTTACATTTTGTTTCTAAAATCATAATTCTAAGAAAAAAAATGAAATCTTAAAAAGCTCTTTTGGTTTAATTGTCATTAATAAAACTGGTGTTTAAGTAACAGGGAGAAATGAGGAATGTTTCTTTACTTTCTATTCTGGCATTCTTACAATGATTGGTGGGCATAATTTCAAGTGAGCAAATAATTGGATGGAGATACTTATATATTTCTTCTAGAGACCATTGCCTGAATCAAAAAATGTATCCAAGTATGTAGGAGAATAGACCCACATGTGTTCTTCCATATTTCATGCATGTGTACCAATATCACGTCTCCAGTTCTAAGCTTTGTTCTTTCAAATGACAGTGCCTAAGGAATGAGCGGGATTGCTCTTATATTGGTGATATAAAAAATGAGACTACCATTCTTATGCATTTTTGAGGCCACTGTCATATCTGGCCTGCAGATATGTGTAAGGCAGAAATTGATAAGTTTTGGTGGTGATCATAAGTTTGGTGGTGATCATAATAAATTTCAATAAGGAGGAGATTGTTCATGTTTTTCCTTTTTCAAAAATGGCAATAAACTTATATAATTTATAATATCACAACATTTAGATATTTCTAGCCTTCTTAAGTTGTTATTGTTGTTTTCTCTGGTAACCCTTAATAGACCTTTGCTGACCAGGCCTGAATGACAAGGCTTTAAGGATGTGTTTATATATATGAGATGAGATATAGGAGGAAGAGATGATGTGCTGCATTTTAAAAGAAGGTGATAAATTACTAAAATTGTTTATACTTGTTATGAAGTGGTAAGTAATTTCTTTATGTATTTCTTTTATTTTTATTTACCATATTCTTTTTCCTTTCTTTCCTTTCTTATTTTTTCCTTCTTTTCTGTACTATTTTTATATTCTTTTTTCATTTGTATTGGTTCTTCTTTTTTAAACTGTAATGTTTTACAGTAAAGTTTATTTTTAAAAAAACACAAGTAGAAAAAGGGCTATGAAAGCCAACATTTAGAGAATCTGAGCAACAAGCATTATATAGAAGGATTTGTTTCAGCAACCAAAACATTTGTTGATTTCATGTGAGGACAAAAGAGTTTCATTAAGACTGCCAACATCTCAATATCCAAACTTAAAAAAATGAAATTCAGTAGTGAGAAAAGTAAGGTTTTACATTTAGGCAAGAAAAACCAAACGTACAGGTATAGAATGGGTAGAAACTGAAGCAATAGCAATAACTGTAAGAGGGATCTTGGAGTCCTAGTGCACAATCACTTAAATATGACCCAGAAATATGATGCAGCTGCCAAAAAAAGCCAATGCAATCCTAGGTTGTTTTAACAGCAGATAGAGTCAAGCTCATGTGAAGTAGTGGTACCACTTTATAATGGTGTGATAAGACCACACTTGGCATATTGCATCCACTTTGGGTTGCCATGATCTAAAAAGATATTGAGACTCTAGAAAGAGTGTAGAGAAGAAAAACAAAGATGATTAGGAGACTGGACTTAAAACAGACGGAGAACAGTTGCAGGAATTGGGTATGTCTAGTTTAATGAAAAGAAGGAGTATAGGTGACATGATATCTAAGGGGCTTCCACACAAAAGATGTATTGGTCAACCTATTCTCCAAAGCACTTGAATGCAGAACAAGAGGCAATTCGTGAAAACTAATCAAGCAGAGAAGCAACCTAAGGAGAAATTTCCTGACAATTAGAACAATTAATCAGTGGAATGGCATGCCTTCAGAAGTTGTGGGTGCTCCCAACACTAGAAGTTCTTAAAAAGAGATTGGACGTCCATTTGTCTGAAATGGTATAGATTTTCCTGCTTCAGCAGTGGGTTGGACTAGCAGACTACCTTCCAACATATGTTATTCTGTTAAAAGAGTCAACCCTACCATTATTTGAGAGGATAGCATATTGATGGTGGATTGTGGAATATGAAAGCAAGGAAGATAGGACTATCTCTGCTGTCTGATCCATTCAATTTCCTCCCAACAGACTGTCCACTATGCACTGGGCTATCATTAGTTTGGAGCGCTCAACTGCCAAGAGGTTCTTTCACCTGCAGAACCAGAACCCCCCCATTTGGTTATGCATCTAAGGTTACGAAGATTCTTGGATTGGCATAACGAGATTTTAAATAGATTTTGTTTACATTGAAACTTAAATGTGAATTTGGCAGCCCATTCTGAAGGAAAAGGTTTAAGAAATCATAAAGGTAGCCAAAAGAGTGTTGAAAAAACACATCATGTATTGGATTGGGGAGAAGAGGGTCACCCAGTCCTAACATCCTTATTCTCACTGATTTTTTTGAAAGGGAGAAAAATAAAGACACATAGCAAGTTAGCAAATAAATAAATGAATCTGAATCTACGTTGAAGATCCTGACCAAATGGAGGGAAGCCAAATGAAACAAAAGCATAATCCGACAATAACAAACATTTGCATACCTCAATAACTTTCCTTACGCACTAATCTCCTCCAAGAACCTTTTTCATTCATGTACCCACATTAACTTTCAGAAAATACTACTATAGTGCATTGACCTGCTTGACAAACATCATCTTTAATCAATCTAATGAATAGCTCTTTTGTTTGCCAGTTGCTGTAGAACTTGTCATTTGAAAATGGGCAACTTAGAGAATTTGTATCACTCAAAATGCAGAAGATGGTGAAGATGGTTACAGATGCACCCAAAGGGCCTTCTTCCCAGTTCTTAAATACAAAGAAACAGTAGAACATGAAAAGAGGGACAAGATGTGAGAGGTCTATGTTTAGGAGACGCATTTGGGATGAAAGACATTCAGTAAACAAAGTATTCAAGTTCTTTAAGTGATCTAACAGGGATTGGACAGAATGAGTTTTGCTGCCTCTAGCTCTGTATTTTCAATAACATGGAATCAGGGTTTGCTCCATTTAGAAAGTATTTAGATTGTTGACCTTCTGCAAGGCTCAGAGCATTTGGACATTTCCAAAGATGAGAAAGCAGGCAAATGTCAGATACTAAGATTTGATGTACTGGAAGTGACATTCTGGAAATGAAGCCATTTTGCAAGGAGACGTCAAGGTGTTAATTTCAAGTTCAGATGCTGATCTCTGCCCAGCCACCTTGTTTGGAAGTCAGCAAACTGCTGTGATCCAAATTAACAAAAGGCAGAATGACAGACAGCTAAAAAGCAGAGATGATTCTCAATGCTCCCAGCAAGGCTCAAGATGAAAACAGACAAACAACAGTAATCTAGGTGGGATAATCTATCTCAGGCGAAAGAAGACTACCCTTCTATAACCTATTTATAAATAAACATGAATTGCAAAAGTCAGAAAGACTTTAGTGTTTTGATGATTTCACAGACATCATAATGACTGCATTCTTCTTTGTAATACTGTCTTCCCATTTGATTCTTCTTCTCAAATAGTTTGTTTTCCTTTTAAAAATCAGATTCCATTACTAGCACTATGGTGATCTAGTATCTGTTCCTTGGCCTTCTTATGTCAGAGTAATGTTAATAGATATTTAGATATTTAGCCACCATGCTACACTGGGACAAACTGTTGAACTGAACATTAATGAATAGATGATATTTTACCTTCTTAAGAATAACTAATAATAATTAATATAGAAACCACCACCATTCAAGTAAATCTCTTCTCCCACTGATATATGTCTGATTGCAACCTTGCTTTTTTTTAGGGATAAACATGACCATAAACAACATCATCATTCATATCAAACAACAGAAAAGCAAGATTTTTTTTTGGGGGGGGGGCAGACTTTTAAACAACCATATGAAATCTGGCCAGTCCTCCCCAAGTCTGATTTGTCTGAATAATGGCTGGAACCAGAAAAGTACAATCTTGCTTTGAAAAGTTGACAAGAAATAAGCCACAAGTCCCCAACAGATAGTGAGCAACTGTTTAAGCCAGCCTTGGTGTTCTCTTGGGAGTCTGCATTCTTCTAAAGGGAGTGATAAGAACCTTTTACTATTTACCCCCATGAATACATGCCAAGAACTTCAAAGGATTTTCTTAATTGACTACAGATTGAATAAACAGAGTATTTTCTGCCAACGACAGTGCAGCTTGCTCTAACACTTGACTGTTGGCCCCACGTGAGCTTTCAAAAGGAGGGGGTCAAAATTAGGATTTGCCAAAAATGACAAGAGATTGGTGCAATCTGCTTTCCTTAGCTATCTGTGGCAACAGTTCTCAGAGTCACTTCTTTGTATCTAAAGGCCATTGTGTTGGATGTTCACACACTTCAAGAATTCAGTGGAACCGATAACGCCAAGGAGATACTATACTGTAGCTAAGTCTGACAACTGTTCAGTTCAAAATGAAGCTGGAGGTCCTTATTTGTAATCAACAATATCTCTTTAGCTCAATTCTATTTATTTGCATTCATTTCAAAGATGCTTCAGTTGCCCTAGGGGAGAATAACCTCTCTCATGCTATTTTTAAAAACATAATTTTCACCTATTTATTTAGACAATCACAGTTTTTACCACTGATAAGAAAACATCATAAATTAAAAGTATGTACAGCTCAGCATGAAATAATCAATCCAAGATTAAGGCGTTTGCTTTAAGAAATTAGTAACCTAAAATCACCTTAACTAAAAGCCAGGTTTTGAGACCTTATCCATTGGTAGAGATTTCCATTGATTAAAGTTGACAGTAAAAGTCTCTATCCTGTCTTTAGATCTAACTGATCTTAGTGACAGGGAAAATGATACCAGAGCCTCTAAAGTCATCTTATGAACTGTATTAAAGATGCCATTTTCTCACTGGGCACACACACGTTGAGATACTAAGTTGGATAAAACCACATATTGCATTCCTTTTCCTGGAAGGCAACCTGGCTTTTCCATGTGATTTTTATCCATACTACTTTAATGTCAGCAGTTGCTGGATCCTACCTTAGAATGTTCCTGGCAGGGCAGGCCAAAATTCCAAAGTCTTTATTCCTCCACTCTTCAAAAATTAGACATTTTTCTCTTACACAGTATAGGATAACATTGCTTTCTTAGCCTATCATTGAATCAGTTGTTGCATTCTATTGAAATTTGGTATTCTATTACAGAACGTTTCTTTTTCACTTCTGTTGAGGTAATTCCCCGTTAGGAGAATGAGCGCATACAGGGAGACGTATTGAGAGTAGTGTTGAATAATGCACATACAGCACACAGGTACACTGTACAGTAAATATAGGGTTTTACTTTCAGAAACGTGTAAGCAAAGTTCAAAGATAAGCAGTCCAAAGTCATTCACAGGTAAGTCAGTCAGTTTTCAGTCCAGGGATAATCCAATAACAAAGTCCAGTGTCAAAACAGTTCAGTATCAGATTTACATCAAATCCATGAATAACTTAGGTAACTGTAGGTAACTTAAATTTGGCTTTCTGCCATGCCAAAGAGTGAAATTCACCAAGTTGTATTAACTACATTGTTTAACACATGGTTACTACACATTATGGTCTCACCCCACAGTGTTTCAGGCAAATCTGAGTCAGATAACATAGTGCGAGCCATGGCTTGTAATGTTTGCCCTCTTTGTTCTCCAAATGAGTTATGTTGTGGTCTGTAAGGTGCAGAATGTTTATGCTCAACACCAGCCAATTTCAGCATTGTTTGGAATCTTTTGTTAACAAACTCAGTCCCATTATCAGTAACTAATGTAATTACTTTACTCTTCATTTTTCTCTCAGCAAACCTTAGCCAGTTAAAGAAATGTTGGAATGTTTCTGTTTTTCATAAGATAGCAGAAACCATATCATGAGTAATGGTCCATAATACTCAAAATATAACAGGCACCTCCTAAACTTTGTTTCTTAGGACCAATTATGTCAGCAAACACAACCTCTAAAGGTTCTTTGGTCTTAAACTCATTAAGTCTGTTTGCTAAAGTAACCTTACTTTTCTCCTGGCTACAAGCATTACAGTTGAAATACTTGCAACAGGGTTTCAACTTTACTCCCTCTGACAATTGGACAGTTTGTTTGAGCATTTTGAAATTAATGTGCCCTAGACGTCTATGTAGTAAAAGTGGCTTCATCATATGGCTTAACATTGTTATAAACTGAGTTAGCCATCTTCAACTGGTCATCATGTATTACATATAAATCATTCTCTAATGTAGCAGTAACACTTTTACCCTCTTTCTCTATTATACAGTTATCTCCCCTAAAGGTTACTACATAACCAAGATTAACTAAAGCCCTTACTGATAGCAAATTAAATTTCAGTTTAGGTACATATAACATAATTAAATGTTCATTTATACAAGAAAAATATGCAGTACCTTTACCTGATGCTTTAATCTTCCATCCATTTGCCAATGATACATGTTGCTTATTTGTAGACATCTTTACAAACCTCTTTCTATCTTTAGTAATGCACTGTGATGCTCCACTATCAACAACCCACAAATCATGGTTTACAGTTGAATTGCTAGACATAGCTAAACTAACATTCTTAGCCTTCTGGTGTTTACTAGTATTCTGTTGTTTTCCCTTCTTACAGAATCTAGCTATATGTCCCCTAGCCCCACAAGAAAAACATTTCCTAACAGTATAGGCATTATGGACTATAATTTTCCAAACTGATTCTTCCTAGATATCCCAATCTTTTATTCCCAGCTAATATTGGGCCCCACTACATCTGGAGGGTTAGGGTATGAAGAAAAGTTGCAGGAATTAGATATGTCTACTGTAATAACACGAAGGATTAGTGGGTGACATGATAGCGGTCTTCCAATATCTAAGGGACATCCACAAAAATGAGGGGGTCAACCAATTATCAAAGCACCTGAGGGCAGGACAAGAAACAATAGGGGGAAACTAATCAAGGAGAAAAGCAACTTAGAACTGAAGATATTTTTTCTTGCAGAACAATTAATCAGTGGAACACTTGTCTCCAGAAAGCTGGGAATGCTCCAACACTGGAGGTTTTTAAGAAGAGTTCAGACAATCATTTGTCTGAAATATTATAGGGTTTCCTGCTTGAACAGGGGGTTGGACTAGAAGACCTCCAAGGTCCCTTCCAACTCTGTTATTCTGGAGATTGAGGAGACCTGGAATAGGCCATCTCCACTCCATGAATTTTTTTTTATTATTTCTTTTATGACATGTCCATTTCCTCTCTTCCTCTAAGAGATCCACCATTCCCCTTACAAGAACCTTGAATGGTTAACTAGACTGAAAGCAACCTCATGGAGCATCATGTCAGCAAAAGCCCAAACCTGATCTTCATTCTTTCATTGCTGCCCTATCAGGAGCCAATGACATTCTGTTGTGGGCAGAGGTATGTTGCTTTTGCTATGTTGCATGTCTGTCTTTTATATCAAACATGTTCTTTCCCCCTTATATGTATAATTGCTTTGGACTTGTTCTTGGTTTGGGAGCTGAAATTCAGCAAATTTGATTTCTTTCTAACAGAGAGGTGTTTGTGTGTGTGTGTGCAACTGCTTGCTGTGATTATATTTTGGTTTTGTATATTTTGGTTGGATGTGTGTGTTTGCGTGCACCTCAGTCTTAGTTTTTATTGTAAAATAGAAAGTGCAGTGTTTTACTGAGGGTGTAATATATTTAATTCATTGTGTGTCAATAGAGAGTATTATCGTTAGTTTATTCTTTAATGACCTTTAGGGACAACGTAAGCTTGATTTCTTAAAAATATTGCTTCCTCTTGTATGCTCAAGGAGTTTTCCCAAGTTATGAACCATGAGTAAATAAACCTTGCTATGATTCAAATGATAGCCTAGGAAAAGGTTAGTTAGCAGTGGTAATAACAGCTGCTGACAGTATAGCGTATCACTACTTTTTTCAAGTCTTAATGAACCATAAAGTCCCCCACATCTGCCTTTATGTATGTTTAGCTCCTGTCCCATTCATTTATTTCCTGTGCTCTGTTTTGCTTTTCTATAGTCCAAGCAACACTGCATCCATCTTCTGCAGCATCAATCTGTTTTGAAAGGGTAACCATTTCCCTACCGCTTTTCTTTACTGCTACAGTTTTTATTGCTGGGAGGTTGGTGCCTGCCTTCTCTTGTGCTTTCCAGTTCAAGCTGCAGGATGAATCTCATTTGGACAGACTCGTGGTCAGCCTTAATGATCAATTTTAAAAGGGCAGTCATGCCAATGCAGCACGTAGCATCAGTACAGACTGAGGAATGGAAGCAAAATAAACTGGAAGGCTTCGAGGTGCTCAGTAAAGTATGAATAATGGAGATAGATAATGCCCATGTGTTCCATGTATAAGGATTTGGAATGATATTCTTGCGTGATTGATTTACACCTTTTTCTATGAATTCTCAATGAATAGATAAATTAAAAAATCATAACAATCCATTTAAAACAATAAACATAATAGAAACAATAGCACCTGATAGGTTTCTAAAAACCTCAGAACTTGATGGAATAACAGTATCTTCTTAAAGTGTGTGGGATAATGTTCAATTGTGGGCAGTTTTTGGTAGGGTTGTATGTTATTATAGAATAGAATAGAATAGAATAGAATAGAATAGAATAGAATAGAATAGAATAGAATAGAATAGAAT
>NW_020769374.1:4234204-4256422 GCF_900518735.1 Pseudonaja textilis | reverse complement strand
ATAGAATAGAATAGAATAGAATAGAATAGAATAGAATAGAATAGAATTCTTTATTGGCCAAGTGTGACTGGACACACAAGGAATTTGTCTTGGTGCAAATGCTCCCAGTGTATATTAAAGATACATTCATCAAGAATCATAAGGTACAACATTTAATAATAGTCATAGGGTACAATAAGCAATCAAATCATGCTAGTCAATAAAAATTGTAAGGATACAAACAACAAAGTTACAGTCATAAGTGGGAGGAGATGGGTGAAAGGAAGGATGGGAAGTTTAATAGTAAAAGTAATGCAGACTTAGTAAATAGTTTGACAGTGTTGAGGGAATTGTTTGTTTAGCAGAGTGATGGCATTTGGGAAAAAACTGTCCTTATGTCTAGTTGTTCTGGTGTGCAGTGCTCTACAGCATCATTTTGAGGGTAGGAGTTGAAAGAGTTTATGTCCAGGATGTGAGGGGTCCATAAATATTTTCACAGCCGTCTTGTGCAGTATACAGTGCAGGTCCTCAGTGGAAGGCAGGTTGGTAGTAATTGTTTTTTCTGCAGTCCTCTCTGCAGAAAGTTACTCTCTGAAATCTGTGTCTGTCTTGTTGGGTTGCAGAACCAAACCAGACAGTTATAGAGGTGTAGATGACAGACTCAATAATTCCCCTGTAGAACTGTATCAGCTGTTATTGCCTATTTTACAAAGAAAAGGATAATTTCCTTGAATGTAGGGGGTGAGGGTTTAAGCCTTTTAATGTGGACCAATTCAGGAAACAGACACCATAAGGATTCCATGAATGCTACTTTATTATCACTGTACCTCAAAACAATCTTGAAAGGCTACCAAGGTTCCCCCACCCTTATGCTAAATGTAACTAAGTGGTGTTATTTGAGTCTGTTTCTCCTCTTTCCCCAGAAGGTGAATTGTATTTTAATTATCCCTTACTTGTTCCTAAATATACTCTTGAAAATTATATCTACATTTCTCTAGAGCAGAATTTATTAACTTTGACAATTGAAAGACGTGGATCTGGCTGGGAAATTCTGGGAGTTGAACCCCCACATCTTTCAGTTGTCAAGGTTGGGAAACTTTGCTCTAAATGAAGAAAAGAAGTGGCTAAGGTGATCTCTCCCTTCCCCTCTCCCCCTTCCTCCTCTTCTTCTCCTCTCCGTTTCTTTAACTTACATAAAGCTGATTATAACAGCTTTTAACAATTCCTTGTGAAGTAGGCTGTGCAGTGGAAAAGGGACTGATCCAATGTCATTCAGTGAGCTTCGTGGCTGAATGGAAACTTGAACTGAAGTTACTCTTGACCTTATCCACTATGACCACACTGAGTACTTCTCGTTTATTTACTCGCTGGGAAAGCATCCAAATAGTTATGTTCCAAAGGGTACATATTCCTGAACTACTATAAGAGATGTACATCCATTATCAGATTATCAGCTTCGTCAAGGTTACAAAGGAATGGGGCTTTCTGACTGACCACAGTAATGTAGTAATTCGTAGGACTAAACTTTTTGACAGTCTTGGACAGTTCATGATAGAAAGGAAGAGGCTTTTTTCCTAGTGCATGAAAAGAATTGATGTGGCAGTATTTCATGTTGTCAAACTTTTTCCGAGACCTCTGGACAAAGCTATAGAGAGCATGATGTTTGCCTTTTAACTCTGATAGCATTTGGCATTTTGAAAAATACTCCCAGCAGGAAGACTACCTCTGCTGAAATATGTCAGTAGCCATCTCTCCCCATTATCCAAATAGCCCTTGTGATGGATGCCAGTAGCACATGGCTTTCCCTACTACTTAGTGGAAGTTTCACTGCTATTGTTTTACTGTAATTATCTTCAGGGTTAAGGAGAGGTCAGGCCATTCCCGAGGAATAGGAAAATCACAGTTGATTTTGGCTTATAATTCTCCTTTCATTGTGAGGGAAGAACTGACTGAGAATACCAAGATATTACCAATATTTCCAAAATAGTACAGTACTTGGAAACACTATTTAGGGAGCTCTTGTTGATTTCCTTAGAAAGCATCACTAAAGAAATTCTGTCAAGGATGTCAAATGGAAAAAAAAACATGTCCGTTCACATACTCTCTACAAAGTGAGCAACGTGGCAGGATACATTTCCAAGAAGAGAGTCATAGCATTATTTGAAATAAAAATACGGTAAACCTATGGGCGGTGCACACCTAAATGGTCGGTGTTTTGTTCCTGCTTGTTGTGCTGAGCTTAGAAGTATGTATGTTGCACTGAACTCTGAGAATCTCATTTGTATGAGAACTGCTATTGGTTGTTATCATAGATAAAATGGAGGGGGTGCTCTGTGCAACCTCTCATCAAATCTTTTTATTAGCATTTTTTCTTTCTTTCTGGATTACAGATAGAGTCCACCTTTTTCATTTAGCGAATGCTTCAGGCAACTGAGAACATTAGAAAACACCAAAAAAAAAAAAAATATGAAAACAAGACAATTAAATCTATATTAGCATGTATAAATACTGTACATTTTTTACTCTCTGCCAAAACCTGGAGCCAGTCTGCTTATATAATTATGTTATTAGCATTGGTGCTGACTGGAATCACCTCCCAGAGACCTGATTTTTTGCCAATTTCAAGAAACATACGTAAAGTAGGAAGGTGGGAAAGTTATTCCAGTAAATCTGGGGCTATATGCATCACACACATGTTGCACATAAAAAAGAGGCAGTGCTTTATTCCAACAGTCACAGTCTATTGATACCTGTGGTGCAGGGATAGGCAGTCTTTCTTTCCAAAATACTTTGCCTGTGCTTCCTTTCTGTGGGTAAGGGACTGGCCCAAGATCACCCAAGTAGCTTCATGCCTATGACAGGACCAAAATTCATGGGGTCCCAGGTTCTAACCTAAATCCTTAAATCACTACACCAGACCGGCTCTCTTGTCATCTTTAGGGTTGTTAAAATAGTATTTCCCTATGGATAACTGCAAGGTGTGTAAAATCTATTATGCTTTATTATTTATTATGCTATTATCAAGTCATGCGATCATCAGTGGGTGCCAACTGACCATTTTTTTCCCCTATGCCTGAAGAACAATTTCAGAGATAAAGGAATGAATAAATGGTCAGCAGGATCATTAAAAGATAATAAAAGAATGTAAATAGCCGCATGAGAGGACATGAGAATAACCTTGGGAGACAGAAGGAAGAGCCACCCCGAGACAACACATTTACTGTAGCTTTACAACAAGGGAGCATGAGTATTCATGATTTTGGTTTCCTGTACCTGGGTGACAACATTGTCCTGGGAGCTTGAAAAAGAAAAAGAAAATAATCCACCCGCCCCAACTGATCCTGCATTGTCTAAGAAGGGGCAGAGGGTAATGTTAGCAGACTTTCAAGATTGTTATTGTACCCTATTCAATATGTGAATTTATTTAGCACTTTTGCAATCATTTCTTCTTAAAAACTTCCAGTGCTAGAGCATTTACAACTTCTGGAGGCAGGTTGTTCCATTGATTATTTGTTCTGTCAGGAAATTTCTCCTTGGTTCTAAGTTGCTTCTCTCCTTGATTAGTTTCCACCCATTGCTTCTTGTCCTGCCTTCAGGTACTTTGGAGAATATCTTGACTCCCTCATCTTTGTGGCAACTCTTGAGATATTGAAACACTGCTATCATGTCTCCCCTAGTCCTTCTTTTCATTAAACTTAGACATACCCAATTCCAGCAACCATTCTTTATATCTTTTAGCCTCCAGTCCCCTAATCCAGTTGCTCTTCTCTGCACTCTTTCTAGAGTCTCAACAATGTTTTTTTTACATCATGGCAACCAAAACTGCATGCAGCATTCCAAGTGTGGCCTTACCAAGGCATTATAAAGTGGTATTAACACTTCATGTGATCTTGATTCTATCCCTCTGTTTATGCAACCTAGAACCATGTTGGCTTTTTTGGCAGCTGCAGCACACTGCTGGCTCATATTTATTTCACATTTGCAGGGTTTATTTTTCTGAACTGGCCTAGTTTGAATTGTGAACAGGAGCCCCGGTCAAATTTTACATGATGCTGTTCTGTTGCTGCTCTTCTGCAAACAGTATCCTGAAACTTCAAACAACTTGGCAGGACCTGAAATGGCCTAAGAGTGAGATAGTGAACCTCGCCAAAATAGCGTAACATTGAAATTACCAGTCCAAATCTTCTCCTGCAAGACATGGAAGAAACAAGAAATTAAGGGAGGAAAAGAAGATGAGGAAAAGTGCTGCATGTGACTAAGCTCTTTTTGTGACTCACTTGTTGTTAACATAAAAGCAAAAACAAAACCTACTTTGCTTAGGTCATGACCCAACAGGGTAAAAGGAGGCAAGCACAGGAAATAACCTAGAAATGGAAAGAGATGGTCCTGGGCAAAAAGCCTCATCCCATTTCTACTACAATGCCTTCATTGGTGGATGTTAGTTCCCATCACTTTAGGAGGAAGAGCAGCAAAGTTGGAAGATGAAACCAGTGCTCCTGTCCATGTAGAATCAAGAAACTTCCATACAGTCAATTTAGTTATATTCTTTGCTGATCAGTCTTGGTGTTGAATCCTCTGAGGGAGAAATATGTTTTTATAGAAACTTTTATTTACACATATTCTTCTTGGGGGATTTGGTCTACAATCATGGTCAATAATGCTAGGCAAGATCTTACTACACAATATCTTACTTCTTCTCATCTACCACATCCTAAATGTATTGTAAGAGTAAAGCAAGAATGTATCTTTCTCATTTTTAGAACTGTTGTGAGCGGCGGAGATACGAGGCTGAGCCAGAGCAAACGTTTTAAAGGCTTTATTCTTTTGAATAAAGGGTTGCCGTGTCTGCCAGGCTAACTCGGCAGATCAGCTGGCGGCAACAGCTGATACCGTTTGACAGCTCCCTTTTATAGCCGGCTGTCAAACGGTATCAGCCAATGGGAGCGGTCGGCGCTCCCGCTGGAATGGCGGACCTGGTTGGGAACTCCAACCAGTCCTATAGACATAACAAGAACTGTCTATGCATTAGCTAAAATACTGAAAGGAGCACTCCTCTTATATAAAATTATCCATACGTTTATACTTAGATCTCTTTGTCTAGAAAGATCAGGGGTTAATAAATCTTGGGAGGGAAGGAAAGAAGGAAGGAAATAGAAGCTCATGGGGGAAAGGAGACCGTTATCTCCCTGCTCCTCTCCCCAGACATCCAATAGCCTTCCTTTTATGTTTTTCTTAAGATTTAACATCACTATTATAAACTTAGTAATCAGCAAGCATCAAGCTAACAATAGAATTCAACATTTCTTAAAATAACGAATGCCTGATTACTGAAACATTCATGTAAATTAACTGTGCATGGATCCTTATAAGTTCAGCAGAAGGGGAAATATTCCACACTTACATGTACAAATGTGTGCATTTGGGAGCTGGTTACATTTCAATCTTTTGTCTCCTTACAGTAGATGTGAATGAGCCTTTTAAATAGAGTAAAATTTACTTCTTACATGTATGCAGTGAATTGTTTTGGCAGTCTTAACTAAGAACCAAATGATGGCTTATTATCTTGGGATCTGAATGAAAGAGCATCACCAATTGCAGTCTTTAACTTCCTTCCTTCCACCTTCCACAGTCTGCCACTCTTTCCTTTTTTAGGAAAAAATGTACCATTTTAGAAGAGTGGATATTTAATAACACAGAGAGAATACAAGGAAGTTTTAACTGGAAAAAAACAATGTTTTTAAACAGGAAACCTATCAAAATTAGAGCCTAGACAAACTCACAAAGGGAGAATATTATCCCATTTTAAACAGTTATTCCCTCCTCCTCTGTTTTTGGTATTTTCAAGTGACTCTTTTTCAGTTCTTATTATTTTATAGAGCATTCTGAATTAAGTTTATCTTTAATCCATATGAATATCTTGGTAAGAAAGAAAAAAATGAGGTATGAATGCTGAATAACCTAAAGTCATAATGTACATGGATCAGTTGTAAAAAAAAACTAACAGGCTTGGGAAAGTACATTTGGTGAAATGATGATGTCTGGTTTCTCACTATATGTTTAAGAATGAGGCTAGACAATGGGTCAAGCCAAGCGAAACAATTTCTGTATTATCTAAACCAGGGGTGGGCAATTATGTCCTCTTTATTACCTGTGGGCTTCAACTCCCAGAATTCCTGAATCAGCATGGCTGGCTCAGAAATTCTGGGAATTGAAGTCCACAGGCCGTAAAGGTGCCATAGTTGCCCACTCCTGATCTAAGCTGTGCATCTTTCACTTTAGGCAGTTCAATTAATTGATTCAATTAAACAAAGACAGTTCCCTAATGAATGTCCCCGGATTTCTCTAAGGTTTACAGCATTCTACAAAAAGAGTATTTTTCCCTTAAGGGTTACAAAATGGTTGCCATTTGATTAGCATAAACTCAACCAACACATGCCATGTGTGATTAATCAGTCAACCGTTGTCTGCTCACAAAAACTCAATGACTCCGAAGTTTTGACTCCATAGAATGACGACCCTGGAATTACCTTCTAACCTACAAAACATTTAAATTTAATATGCACTTCATCTGTAAAATCTGTTAATTAATGTGTTGCCACAACATTGGAATTTCCTAATGTTGAAAAATGAAGGAATTGCACATTTTCAGATCTGAATTTCTCTGACACCCACAATTCTTGACACTCCACCATTTCAAAATGTTGTTAGTTTCTAGCCAGCACTTCTAAATCGTGGATCTTGTTGTTGATATTGTTCATGTCTGACTCTTCATGAACTGATGGGCATGATTTCAGCAGAATTGTGTGTTTACTTCTATGTCTTTGATTTTATGCTTAGACCAACAATGATGGCATCAAGCCACCTTGTCTTCTGTCATAATCTTTTTCAATTGCCTTTTGATTTTTCTGAGCATAAAATTATTCTGTGGTGATTTTTCCTTTCTATCTATGCATCCATATTTAAATGTTAGTTTTATTTATTTTTTCTTCCAGTGCAATTTTACATTGTGGTATTTATTTCCAAAACCAATATTTAGACTATATCTTAAGTATTTAGATTGTCACCATCAAGAACATTTGAAAACTAGACAAATTTAAGCAAACTAGGACTTTCCCAAATATGATGTTTCCTTATCCTTTTTTGTTTTTCCTGAACTCTTTGTGATCCTTTGTGAGGCTTTATTTTTCCTGAACTCTTTTTGATACACATCTGCTAACAGGATAAAACTCTCTTAAATATAACACTTCTAGTATATATTTCTCCATCTCAAGCCTCTTGAAGTCCCTAACTTCAAGTGGCCCCCAACCTTTTTTGAACCAGGGACCGGTTTCACGATTATTTATTCTTCCACGGTCCCTGAGTAACGCGAGACTTCACCGCCATCGGGACGGCTCTTCGTTCGAAGCGTCCCCCCCCCCTTCAACGAAACTAAGGCGCAAGCACCCAAACGCTGCTTTCCAACCGAAAACCCAGAAGCAACCGAAAACCCAGAAGCGCCATCGAAACAAGATGGCGGCGCCCAAGTTTTATGGCCCGACAAAAAATGATCCACGGACCGGTACCGGTCTGGGGACTGGTGGTTGGGGACCCCTGGATTAGAGTACCCCACTCCTCACCCTGGTGTGTTTCCAAGGGCCCCATCCCTTCAGGGAGGAGCGGGAGGACTCCTTTGTCAAATGCTAGGGACAGCCACCTATATCTTGCCAGCAGATCACGTTGCTAAGTTCTCTCTGCCCTCATGGCCTACTACTGTTAAAACATTTCCAATTTCAGTTCCAAAGCAGCAAAACGTTCCTCTGTTGTTGGTCCTTGCCACCAGATGATTGAATGCAGGAGGCAAAGGGAGATGGGAAAGAGGGTGAGGATGGGATCAGAAGTGGTATTCAGCAGGTTCTGACCAGTTCTGGAGAACCGGTAGTGGAAATTTTGAGTAGTTCGGAGAACTGGCAAATGCCACCTCTGACTGGAGATTTTACAGTATCCTTCCCCTGCCACGCCCACCAAACCATGCCCACAGAACCGGTAGTAAAAAAAAATTGAATTCCACCACTGGATGGGATGCCCTCCCATCTTTTCTGGGGCCACACAGACTGTAGGTTTCTGAGAAGTATAAGTCAGAAGACATGGTGTTGCTGAAGTGGCACCAGCTTCCTAAGTTTTATTCCCATGGGGAGTCCTGGATCCTAGCATTCTGTAGTTAATCTGTTCGAGTTATTTTGATTCAATAATTGTTGCTCTATACATCCAATTTCACCTAATGGAAGGTTACAAATAGATAGATAGATAGATAGATAGATAGATAGATAGATAGATAGATAGATAGATAGACAGATAAGATAAATAGATAGATAATAGATATAGACAGATAGACAGATGATAGATAAGAGATAATTGATAGATAGAAGATGATACATAAGAGATAGATAGATAGATAGATAGATAGATAGATAGATAGATAGACAGATAATAGATAGATAGATAGAGAGAGAGAGAGAGAGAGAGAGAGAGAGATGTACAATAATGTCAGAATATTAAAATAGAACAGGAGAGATGCCATTTTAAAACTCTGTTCAGTTTGTAATCTCATCAGTTAATAATCACAGTCACTATCTCTCAATCTCTTTTACGAGAATATAAGTTTTATGAAAGAAAATCACAAAACACAATAATTTGTAACCCTTTCTAAACTACATTCTTTCTCGCAGAGTGGATTTTTTTTTAATTTTTGCAGCTGAATTTGCAACAGCCATCAGAACATGAATGTAACTTCAGACCTGGAGAACATGGCACTTTGCAGAAATGAAAACAGCATTTGAAGGAACATGGCAGAGAGCATAATTCCCCACACAGCTCAATCAATATGTTTAGTAGTCTTCAACTGCCTGTGAGACTCTTGAGAACAGGAATAGGATATTGTGGAACTGAAAGGAACATGGTTGGTTGTAAAAATGGGGCAGATGGAAAATAGTAACTTAGATAATAGGACTACAGATCCAATTGTAATATGTAAAAACCGTCCATTTGTGTCTTTATTTTGGCCTGTCCATTTTGAGAATGCAAATAAGGATTTACAGGAAAACAATGAATCATTTTAAAAAACTGAAATTCAATTATGCACGTTACACCTGCTCCTTAGTTCTTGAGCAACTATTTGATGCTTTGCTTTATTTTTCTCTCTGATGGAATTAACTTTGGTGCTGCAACATGAACTTTGCGCAACACAACCACTTGTGATGAAATAGCGTCAAGAACAAGGAGAAATAGTTTCATCTTTGGCTGTTTACCAAAACAAGGAGATTTATAAGATGGGAATTTTAAACTCGAGAGGAGGTAACTAATTGATGTTGTAGGTGTCAAAACACAAAAAGTTTTATAATATACTGTTGTGTATTTAACTTGGTGTGTTTTTTCTTCCTCCATAACCATGCACTTGATTTATGGTTGAATTGATGCATGTGTACTAAAGCTGTGTTTGTAGCACACTCCTATTCAAGACTCCTAAGAACTAAGGATGTTAAAGAAAGCTATAATTATACATATATATATAATTATATATATATAATTATACATACATAAATAGATACATACATATACATATTCATACACACACACACATGTGTATGTGTGTGTTTTCTTAAGTTTTTGTGGGTATTTATATGTATAGTATTCAGCTTTGTTCAGGTATTTTCCCACGTCATTATAGTTGTGCTTTTAAAGTTGTAGCTATGTTTTGGCAGAATTTCATCTACCATCATCAAGCTTGTGTATTGGGTTCGTCTGTGTGTCAGGCTTTCGCAGCCATTTTTGTTTTAAATTTGGATATTAGAAACACCAATCAAGCAGAACACAGGAAACTCCAAGACCAATAAACACATACAAAGACTCCCAATCAATCAGGATGAAGAAAAAAATATTCTAACAAAGCACCAGGCTAGCACCAAATTTAAAACAGAAATGGCTATGAAAGCCTGACACACAGACGAACTCAATACACAAGCTTGATGATGGCAAATGAGATTCTGCCAAAACATTCCTACAACTTTAAAAGCACAACTATAATGACACACACACACACACACAAACATGTTTTCATAGATTTTCACAGGTATAGGTATGCCATGAACACATAGCCAGGCCTCAAACTCAGAGCCAAACTAAAACCCAGAACGCCACATCACAGCCACCCACTCAAGATATCACATCCCGGAACTCAGGAGGTTACACCACAAAACCTCAGGATGTTACATTGGCTGTGGCCAATGACCCAGGAGGCTACAGCACAAGACCCAGGATGTCAAAAAAATAGAATTCAGAAAGTCATCACAGCCCATTACCCAGGTCGTTACAACACAGGAGGCTTATAGACACACAGCCAATAGCTGAGCCACACATGTTCTTACAAAAAAGCCAACCAATCTGCAAACACTAACTCCATCAACCAATAATAATAACACAGCCAACCTCTCCACCAGTATTTAGATAGAGATGGCAGCTCCAATCACACTTTGCTCACACAAGCACGAAGCTGAAAGTACCAGCCTGAACATGGCGACTGGGACCTCATCGAAACATCATCAAGATACTCTCAATCGTACATGGAAAAAGACCCAAACACACCGAGACATATATACATGTCGGACACAATATGGAAAATATGGACCCAATATGGAAAATAAGAAAAAAAATCTGCCTCTGCCTACAAGCATCCATTGGTATTCACCTGGCTAGTGTCCTGTCAGTGTGTGAGAGAATTGAGGGTAGTTTGGAAACTGAAACAGTATTTGCTGTGTGAGCAAGAAGGAAACAGCAAGGAGCCTGGGCGAGGCTTAGCTGAACTGTTCTGTACTAAAGCTGCTTGGTGTTGTGAAACTAAAACTGAAACTCATCTCCTCTGCTTGTGTTTTGCATTTGGAACAGATTTCTTTTCAGATGGGGAGAGGGAATAGAACTCCTTAGCATCAGGACATGTTAATAATAATATAGGAAATACTAATGCTTTGATGGTCATTTCAAAAAATACTTTCTTAGTGAGCACCTAGAAGCCAAGAGGAACATGCGTGCCAAATTTCAAGTTTGTAGGCTTTATGGTTCTGGAGATTTTGTGATGATGCGAAAACAAAATACATCCATGAGTACACACTTTATGGAGCTTATGAATGCTACTCTTGAAAGGTTTTCCAGATCAAAACATGAAGTACCCCAAAAATGGTTATATCAGGGGAACATCATCGTGAGGTATATTGATGGAAAATGTATACTTTTGACAAACTTATATACAAAAATACCTATAATCAGGAAGAGCCTCATGTATTGTTTTTAAAAACAAACAGATACATTGCATAAAATTCCTTTTACAGGTAGTTCTCCACTCATGACTAGTTGCTTAGTGATTGTTCAAAGTTAGAATGGACCTCCCCAGGGGTACTTATGAGTTCCAATGTTGCCTCCTACCCCCACAGTCACAGACATTTTGGGTGCACAACAAGTAGTCCATATTTATAGTTGTTTCCAGTGTTTGTGGTCATATAATTTTACAATGTTTTTGTTTTTTTTTGCCTAAAACCTGCATCTACTTCTGGTTTTGGCAAAACTGGTCCATAGGGAACATTTGGTTTACTTAATGACCACAGCATTTGCTTAATAACTGCCACAAAAAAAATCCTCAAATCGGGTTAGACATGTGAGTGATCCACTTTATGGCCTTAACAAGTTATGGTCCTAATGGGCAGGTTCTGTTACCATTACAAGCTGAGGATCTCGGAAATATCTGATGATCATATGCATGTTTTGTACACTTTGTATGTATAAAGATGCATGCAAGATATGCTTGTAAGGAGAGATACTTAGTTGGAAATGCTGGAGATTGAAATTAGCAAGATTGAAATTAGCAAGACTAGGATCCTTGGGAATGGGATTTAATGGGTTAATAATTAAATATATATAGGAGACACAAGCCCCATGAGCCACGGTGGTGCAGTGGTTAGAGTGCAATACTGGAGGCTACTTCTGTTGACTGCTGGCTGCCTGCAATTTGGCAGTTCGAATCTCACCAGGCCCAAGGTTGACTTCCATCCTTCCGAGGTGGGTAAAATGAGGACCCAGATTGTTGGGGGCAATATGCTGGCTTTGTAAACCGCTTAGGGTGGTCTATAAAGCACTGTGAAGTGGTATATAAGTCTAAGTGCTATTGCTATTAGACTTATATAATGCTACACGTTGATATATAAGTCCAATTTATACACTTATATACCTAGCACATATCTCACCATATGTAGTGAGAGCCACTTTTTTCTGCCCTGCACCCATGACATTGCTTTACTCTTGTTTAATCATCCTCAGTTATTCTTAAAGTAATATTCACCATTTATTCCAGCATTGTTCAATGAGAGCCTCAAGACATATCAAATCTGTTAGTCTTTATTACTCTCTGAAGTCAGGGAACTGCAATGCTTGGGAACAGAGAATCAGGATATGGATTGACAATGTGAATAGCTGTTCATGTGCCAGCATTGGGAATACAAGGAGCAGTTGTGAAAAACAACCCAATTGTCTCACCTCTTAAAAGTTAGTCTCATTGGACTCAGTGTGGGTATATATATGATACATAATTCTTATTTATTTCTATGTTCTGGATATAGAGCTTAGTTGATAGAGGTAAACTAATTATCTTTTTATAATGCATCACTAAGAAGATAGCCCATTAAATGACAGGCAGCCTACTCTATTGATGGACGAACATTTCCAAAATAAAGTCCATAAAATTAAAAAATCCTTGATAAACTGGTGGAACAAGAGCTTTCAGCCTTTGGGAATTTATGCTTTTTCTATACCCTGTCTGTCCTTTCTATTCTAAATTTATTTTTTATTTTTTCAGACAGAGAGGTATGTGCCATCATTATAACTAAAACTTTTCCTTTTTGCCATTTTCACTTTGACAGTTCCAATAAATTTATTTACTCTACAGAGGAAGTATTTAAGGATACCTTAGACTGTTTCTTGATCTGCAGTTCGACTCTTACCAGGCTCAAGGTTTATTGCCATGTGAAGAAGGAACTGAAATACAAAACTTAATTGATAGATAGACCGATTGATTTCAATCAGTAACATATTTAATCCTGGATGATAAACTTTGTTTACATATATTGCTATTAATTGGGCAAATAGTCCATATATAACTGAAGTTGGCTCACAGCCATTAACCAGCAAAGTTTTTATTGATCATCATCTTTTGATTAAATCTAGCTCAGACAGTTGATATTATAAAGATCACAAAGGATGAGAAAATACATTGTTTACCTACAGTATGTGTCTCCATAATGAGCAATAATATGATAGGTGGAATAATAATAATGGCTAAAGCCATTTTCATTGTATGTTCTAACCATGCAGTCACACAGATACGTTCATATAATTGTCTTCCACTAGGAAAAATCCATTGCTTCAATGTCTCTGTTGTATGAAGAAATCAGTGATAGTTACAGACTAGGAAACCTTTAAATCAGTTCACATTTCAGAAATTATGCTTCCCAGCCCAATTTCTACACTGGCATAAGGTTATCCTTCAATATTTACTTCTCAATATGGTGGCGCAACTTTCTAAGCCATCATTTGTCGTTGTTTTGTATGGCTTAGCTTGTTCAATAACTTGATATACATGTATTGTCTGGCATTTGGGCTGAATAAAAATAGTTTTTCTTTATGATTGGTAAAAGGAAAATCTTATAAAGGAACATGATATTAAAGAATGGCTAATTTCAAAAATAAGTAAGGAAACTACCTCTCTCACACACAAAATATGTGTATTAGGGAAAACTTTGTGTCAACTTTTGTGCTTTTTGGGGGGGAGGAGATAATGGATTCAGAGTTGAAATGGAACAAATCTAAGTTACAGAAAATGATAAAAACAAAACTGACAGTTGTTCTTTTCAAAGTGAAATCTCTATGTTTTGACAAGAGACAGAGCCCTTTGCCAATGATCTCATGGGACATCCTCCTTGCCACCCTCACTTTCAATTATTTAAATAAGAGACACAATGAATCATTTATTTCTTCAGGATAGAAACTCCAGAGAGAGGAAAATATAACAATAGTCTTTATCTACTTCCTGATTCTACAAATATATAGGCGGTATGAGTAATAGCCACCGATAGTTCATTGTGCATAATTTGCCTAATTCTTTTAAAGGAATTTAAGGTAATGGCCATCATTTCATGTTGTGAATTTCCAAGGATTGTTCTGTCCATTATTTTTACTATTTATTCCCAGAATCTGATACTATGAGAAAGGTTGTGTTATCTTTCTCTTTTCAAGTTCTCAATTCCTCTTCTCATTCTCTCAGGCACCAGTCTTCCCAACTACCCATGTGAAGATTTCTGCTTTACCTCTTCACATAGGACACTGTTGTCAGGGATAAAATGAATACTTTGTGGTAAGGACAAAAACTGAAATACAACCAGGATCTATGTATGGAAGATTTATATTGTGCAACAAAAATATTTACATATATTCAGACACTGCCATAATCTCATATCAAGGTCCCATTCAGATTACCTGGGATACATAACCTGACCTTCTCTGATCAGCTTGATCACAGAAGTAGGAGTGATCTCTGAAACTAATAAAATAAGAACCTGCTACAAAATTATTTTATTGTGGGCTAGTTGAATTTCTAAAATAAAATGTTTATTTATTATTTCATTACTTTGGCTATGCTCCACAATTTGCAGGATTGCATGCCAGTTGAGAGCACTGCATTCACATATATGTATGTTCTACATTTACAAAGAGCATGATAGAAGTCAATGGAAAAAAATTTAAACATAGTGGGCGAAGCCAAGTACGTTCCCATCTAAAAAGAACCTCCTACACTTTGCTCCATCCCCTCTTTACTCCCTCTGCTTGTCAAGTCAACATTATTTAATTGCCTTTGTAATACAAATGTAGCAACACCACGAAAAGATAACAATCTTACCCAAAGAGGGTTGAATACTCCACATGTTTCAACAAGGGCACTCTAAATAATGTTTTTTTTTTTCAAACAGGTGCTTAGACCTATTAACAGGTGTAAGCAATAGGTTTACAGATGTCATCAACCCTATCATTTGAAAGAGATGAGACAAGGTTTTTGATGTTCTCATCTGGCACAAAATACTTCCAGTTATTTAGTCCCTACTTTGTTACAGTTCTCAACGTTCTACAAAATATTTGGTCCTGCGGTGCCATCTCACCCAATGGCCATAAAAAGCCTATCCTTCCCTAGTTTCTTTACACTTAATAGCATTTTCTCAGTAGATTTGAGAAAACGTATTTGATTCCCAGTGGCCAAATTAAATGTTACAACAGTGATGTTTGAGTTACATAGCCATGTGTTTGCCCTACCTAGACTAATAATGTCAACCTTCTTTGAGAATGGAAAGAAACAAGGAGACAAAAGCATTAGGAGAAGCAGTCATTGTAGTTATTGGTCCCCACCCACCCACCCCAAAAAATCATATATTTACCAATTCGTTTAGTGCTGGGCAAAGAAATTATCTTGGGGTTGTTATGTTTTGTTTGCTATTAGCTAATTTGATGAGAAATAATTTGCTTTTGGAATTCACTTCAAAAGAAAATAGAATCTTGGAGAATTCTTCATGGGGTATGGAAGTCTTCCTGCATTTTTAAGTTCTAAAGTGGCCACAGATATGGTTGTAAAAGTTTTGTCATTCATTGTGCTATCATTTCTCCATCAATTTGCACACTTCAAATAAATCCCCAAGGAAAGTCTCATGCAGGAACTCCTGCTACCGCCTTCTTGCAGGAAAGATGCTACTGTCCCCCTTTAGGGTTGATGAATTTCTGTTGCTCTTTCAGAAACTCTGCCAAATTTAGGTGATGAATTCCCCCCCAAAATGTTTTGGGGTCCAACTCTAGTTTCATTAGTGTTCATAAACAATGAGGTCATTGGCATTGTTCTACATGGGTAGGTATGTTTGTGCCCACTGTGGCACCATGGAAGGTATTATAGTTTTGTGTATCCTGGTGTTCATACCACCAAGTTGGTCACCTGAGCCAAACAACAATAGAATGAGAAAGATTAGCCATTGTCCTGAGGGTGAAGAATCCATGGTGAAATCTTTTCTGTTCTTTCTCAAACTGTCAAATTTGCCACTCAGTCTAATTATATCCTCACCTTTCCAGCAAATCAGCCCATGGGAGATTACAAAATGACATGAACAGGGTTAACTAATTACAAGTTTTCATCAGTGAAAATAGCATCAAATTAAACAAAAAACAATGTTAATACCTGCATATATAAATTCCAAACCAGGCATTATTGCACAATATTGGTCCCATGATCAAGAAGACCTTGGGCCAAGTTGCTTTTAGACTTCTCTTCTAGACAAATCTCGTAATAGACTTATGGAAGAAAAATACAAAAATAAGGAAGTCAAAAATTTAGGCAGGCAAGTCATTGAAAGTCAGGCAGATTACAAGTTTAATTAAGAATAATTATACTAATAATCCAAGCTGTAAAGAGGTTCATAAGTTTAAGCAAGCTGTTTAGAATTTTTTTCAGAGAAAAGCCAGTTCAATTAATCTAAGGTAAATATAACATTCCCCCAAAGAAGCATTCGATTGCCTCATTTTGGACCTACTGCAGTTTTGATGTTTCTTTAAAAGGCATCCACACATAAAGTGCCTCATAGTATTTTATTCAGAAGAAAGTAGCACAGAGCCTTATCTGGGAAGAATTGAAGTTGGCAAATCAAAGACAGATGCAGACAAGAGGCTGGTTGCCACCGAACTCACCATCCCATCAAGGAAGCCCTCAGAACTTGTGGCATTCCCAATTGGGCCTTCACCAAATCCAGAAAAAGATCCAGAAGGATCTCCTCAACAACAAAGAAGAAAACAGATGGAATACAGAGGTGGTATTCAGCAGGTTCTAACCAGTTCTGGAGAACCGGTAGCAGAAATTTTGAGTAATTTGGAGATCAGCAAATACCACCTCTGACTGGCCCTGGCTAGTCTCTGTCTCTCAAGTCCCAGCTGATCAGCTGGGTCTTCTTTTGTTGCCCTGCACAGGAGAACGGAGCTGGAAAGCAGGTTAGTGGGGTGGGGAGGGAATGGGATTTGGCAGTAACCTTCCTCTGCCACGCCCACTAAGCCACGCCCACAGAACAGGTAGTAAATTTTTTTTAATCCCACCACTGATGTAATGTAATGTAACATGATTTATAAATCAAAATTAATAAATGAATATTAATACAATGTAACATATAAACCAAATTAAATAAATGAATAAATATGAACATATCATCATGTAAGGAAGATGTTTACAGTCAGCTGTTAACTATGACTATATCCTCAAACCCCATGAAAGATGTACACCTCATTTGGTGACAGGCTCGTTTAATGACCACAGTTATGGTAGTGATGAAAAAGTAAATTTATAACCGATCCATGTATTTACAACCTTTACAGCAAAGGAAAGCTAAAATAAGGCCAAAAGCACAGTCGTGGCTTCACTTAGCAACCCCTTTGCTTAAAAACCAATTTATCAATTCTAATTGTGGTCACTAAGTGAGGACTATATTTAATATGAATTTATAGTTTATTAATTCTCTAAATGGATGAATGTTGTAAATTCTTCATTTTTGTAATATCTGAGTCCAGCATTGCAGCACATGAGAAACATGTGATGAAAGTTTTCTTTCCTCACTTATCTTCCTATTGCTTCCTTTTCCTCTATTTCCTCTTAATCTGGTTAGATTAATATCAATCAGAATAAAACTAGAAGGGACCTTGGAGGTCTTCTAGTCCAACCCCCCTGCTCAAGCAGGAGGTCCTATACCCCATTTCAGACAAGTGATTGTCCAGTCCTTTCTTAAAAACTTGCAGTGATGAAACACCTACAACTTCTGACAGCAAGCTGTTCCACTGGTTCATTATTCTCACTATTAGGAAGTTTCTCCTTAGTTTCAGGTTGCTTCTCTCTTTGATTAGTTTCCATCCATTGTTCTTGTCTTGCCCTCTGGTGCTTTGGAGAATAATTTGATCCCCTCTTCTTTGTTGGCATCCCCTCAAATACTGGAATACTGTTATCATGTCACCTCTAATTCTCCTTTTCTTTAGACTAGCCAACCCCAAAACTTGCAGCCGTTCTTCATATATGGTTTAGTCTCCAGGCCTTTGATCATCTTAGTTGGTCTTCTTTGAACTTTTTTCAAAGTCTCAACATCCTTATTTTAATATGGTGACCAAAATTGGTTGCAGTATTCCAGGTGTTTGATGCATGTCTAGATTCAGTAATCTCTACAAATTCAGTTTGCAGGAAATATTCTTTCACAATATATTGTTTCCATTCATTCAGAAGGGACTAAGGAATATGCTCCACACCAGATCAGACAAATGCCTCTATTCTTTTGTAATTCAAGAACTCCAAAATACCTTTAGAGATATGCTCACTGAGCATGGAATGATGGCTGAAAGTGAAGGAATTATGTGACAGGACTGGCTAGTTAGAACTGTGAGAAAGTACTGCAAAGCTTATTTGGATGTAATAACAGAAAATGAAATCCTCTGGATGCCAATATTGATGTAGGCAAAATAATCCTATCCATGCACAAACCATAACTGTGGGTTTTTGATAATGCAACCCAGGGAATGCAAGAAAAAATAAATAAAGGGAAAGTTTGCAAAATATAAGACTATTTCAGAAGAAAAGTTTGAAAGAGGATAAGGATGAAAACCTGAACAGTCCAATAGGGCTGTTGGGCAGTCCAATAGGGAAGATACTCAGTGAGTGGCTGAGGTAAGGTGGAGGAGAGATTGAAAACCAGAAAGTGAATCCAATGACACATCTTGTAAAATGACACTGCTGACTCATAAGGACCCTGAATAGAAACAAAAACGTAACATTTTGTCTAATGTATTTCATGTTACATTATAAATTTAACGGATTAATTAAAACATTCACAGTGCAGTAAACAAACTACATATATTGCTTGCAGTCTTCAAAAGTGCCTTCTACAACCATTTATTAGTCAAAACATCTTGTCTATGTTTCTATGGAGATTCTCAACCATCCAGGTCATGGTTGTTCCAAAGTGCCTTTTAATAGGCAACTGGACTTTCCTGTTTTTTTCTTTGAAAATGTTTCATCAGTTCTGAAGAAGCTTATTGGATGAGAACTAAGATATTTTCAAAGAAAAAACCAAGAAAGTCTAATGGCCTTTTGAAAAGCACCTGTGGAACATTTGTCTATGATTTCTAGAACTATACAATTATTGCTGCCAATTCAGAGGCCTTTTGGATATCTACTTCTTGATAGAGGTCTTTGCTATTCTTTTCTGTCATATTAGATTTTTGCAACTAAAATATATAATATAATATATTATATATATAATAAATATATTATGACACATAGTATTGTAATAGATACAGGGTGATTCTAGGTCTTGAGATGTCACAAGCTCTATTCCTTATATGGAATATGTAGTTTCACTGCCCAGGATATTATTTTGACAGATTATATTATTTTATTCCTCCCACAGGTAGCAGTCAATCATTCAGCAGATGAGTGATGAAACATAAGATGAGAATATCAGGCCATGGGTGAATGAAATTGATGGATGAGATGTTTAGGGAATGGAAGTAAAGAAGGAATGAGGTGGGATTGAAGAAAAAAATTGCAGCCAATTAATCAAGCCCTCCCCTTTCTACCTGGCAAACTGCCTGAGCAGTTAGGAATTAATACTTGGGAGAAAGCATGATTAATTGGCTGCCAATTTTACCAAAATTGGCAGCTGCATTCTCAGCTGCTTCACAGTTCGTATTTTGCGACCTTATATAATTCCAGATTCAAATCCCTAGCACCACGTAATGGATTGAGTTCCCGTTAGTTGTCCCAGCTTCTTCCAACCTAGCAGTTCAAAAGCATGTAAAAATTCAAGTAGAAAAATAGGGACCACCATTGGTGGGAAGGTAACAGCGTTCCGTGCACCATTGGGGTTTAGTCATGCTGGCCACATGACCACGGAGATGTCTTTGGACAGCGTTGGCTCTTCGGCTTTGTAACAGAGATGAGCACCACGCCCTAGAGCCAGAAATGACTAGCACGTATGTGTGAGGGGGAACCTTTACCTTTTATAATTCCAGCAGCCATTTTGATCCCAGCCAGAGCAAATATTGTTCCTATTTTGAGCCAGTCTGGTACAGTGATTAAGACAACAGGCTAGTAACCAAGAAACTGTGAGTTCTAGTCCCATCTCAGGCATGAAAGCCAGCTGGATGACTTTGGGCCAGTCACTTTTTCCCAGTCCAACTCACTTCACAGGGTGGTTGTTCTGGGGAAAATAGGAGGATGAAGAATGATTATGTATGGCCTCCACATTGAGTTATTTATAAAAGTAATAAAGGAAGGATAAAAATATTTAAAAATCGAAAAGTGTAGCTTGCATGTCAAGGTGATCAGAAAACCTCCCTTCTCAGCCTCATACAGGCTTACTTGCAATGTACAGGATGCCTTTGAAGGTACCCTGAACAGCTCTAGGAAGTCAGGTTATTAAATCAGAATTATTGGTATGAACTCAACAACTATGTGGGGAACAGATATCACTATCAAACCATTAGAACTATCTGTGCTACAAACCTTCTTTAATACATTTTACTGAGCTATGCCTAAGGCACTGAGAGCTATAGTCCTTTCCTTGTAGAATTTCAGATTGATTCAAGCAAGAAGCCAGTCAAACAGGCAGTCAGGCAAGCAAGCAGAAAGGAACGAACAAACAGAAGCTATCATGTGAATGTAGCCTAGCAAAGCTGTAAAGTTTCCCAAAGACACAGCTTTATACTGGTACTTAAAATTAAGAGGATCCAAGGACAATGTAAAAAGAATAATTATACTTAACATTTAAAATACGTAGAGGTTTACTGGTAGAAGATAAAGATGATCTACTGTTGGATGCCATTTGATCCAACCTTGGTTATAATTAGAGAAGGCATATTGAAAAAAAATGGGAATAATAAGTCTTTATTTTTATGGGTCTATTGTAAAGGATGGAGAGCCTTCTAGTGACTCAGATTAATTCCTTGTAACTGAAATCAGAAAGGACTTCTTCTGGGAGATGTATATGAATATGAAAACACACATACATGGACATATATATGTGTGTGTAGAAATATGTCAGAAAGGACTCATCCTTGCCTTCTTCTGGAAGCCAAACAACAGGATCACAGCTCACCAGCTCAAATCCCCCAGCAACTAAGACTAACCTGAGCACAACCAAGCCCCCACCTGAACAGAACATCCCCCCAACCAATCAGAACACAGCCAACCCTCCAACCAATCAAAACACAGCCAAACCCCCAAACAATGAGAACAGCCCCCCCCATCAGAACACAGCCAAGCCCCCCACCCAATCAAGTCACACCCCCACTAGCAGTTAAAAGGAAGAAGCAGCTGCAAGCTCACATTACTCCGAGAAGCACAAAGCCGAAGACACAAGCCTGAAGATGAGGAATGAGACTTCATAGAAATGTCGCCTAGATACTTCCAATTTTACGCGGGAGAAAACCCTAATAACCAAAGATAGATAGATAGATAGATAGATATATGTTTTCTGAGGTTCTCGCGGGTATTTGTATGTGGATCTGTGGTTGTTCGGGTTTTCTCCCGCGTAAGATTCGAAGTATCAAGGCAACGTTTTGATGAAGTCTCATTCATCATCTTCAGGCTTCTGTCTCCGGCTCTGTGCTTCTCAGAGTAATGTGAGATTGCAGCTGCTTCCTCCTTTTAACTGCCAGTGGGGGTGGGACTTGATTGGGTGGGGGCTTGGCTGTGTTCTGATTGGGTGGGGGTGTGTTCTCATTGGTAGGGGGTTTGGCTGTGTTCTGATTGGTTGGGGGGTTAGCCGTGTTCTGATTGGTTGGAGGCGTGTTCTGTTCAGGTGGGGGCTTGGTTGTGCTCAGGTTAGTCTTAGTTGCTGGGGGATTTGAGCTGGTGAGTTGTGATCTTGCTGTTTGGCTTCTAGTTCGTGGTCCTGCTGCATCTTCATAGTGGGTGTCGGTTTGCTTCATGTATGGCTCAGAGGGGTTTGAAGTAGGTAGTGATGCAGCTGCAGTGCAGCTTCTGGTCCATGGTCGTGTCTCATTTTCTGAATGGGTGGGAGTCTGTTTTCTATATGGAAGTGTGGTGGTGGCATCTTGTGTGGCTCTCATGGGTGTGGGTCTGGTGTCCTTCTTCATGTTAGGTAC
>NW_020769374.1:4182269-4217219 GCF_900518735.1 Pseudonaja textilis | reverse complement strand
AATGTCCCCTGGACAGAACTGTTAGAAATCCTTACTAACCACTATTCTCCTAGACCTTCACAGATTGCCAGACGTTTCACCTTCAGAATGAGGAAGCAGGGGGACAAAGAGAGCATCAATCAGTACATGGCTGCTCTCAGGACTGCAGCACTCCATTGTGGGTTTGGCAGCTACCTTGATGACATGCTCCTAGACCAGCTGGTCTGTGGGGTCAAGGACCCGCGCCTACAAAGACGGCTGCTCGCCAAAAAAGACCTTAACCTCGCTCAAGCCATCGAGGAAGCCCTGGCAGAGGAGCTGGCATCTCATTCAGCCACCGAGATCCAAGGTCCTGTCACCAAGCAAACGGCAGTTCCCGTCCACTCAGAAGAGGTGGTCAACGAGGAAGACCCAAGTGATGAGGCCGACATTCACCACCTCACAAACGCCAGGCGCCCGCAGGCAGGAACCAGACAAGATAACACCGGGCCATCCAAGCACATCACCCTGTGCCTTTCCTGTGGTGGACCTCACCTGAGGACCACATGCAAATTCAAAGGAGCCACTTGCAACAACTGCCATAAGAAGGGGCACATTGCAAGAGTATGCCAAGCCTCACACAACGCAGCACAAAGGGCATCTTCATTCGCACATGCCGGACCCAAAAGGCAAGTATTAAACTGCCGCACTAATCAAACTTGCTATTCTATTAGTAAAATCTCTCTTTCCGTCTTATTAGAAGGTAAACCTTGCAACATGGAGGTTGACACGGGGTCAGCGCTCTCCATTATTTCCTGGAACACCCTCAAGGAGCTTCAACCCAGCCTATCAAGAAGCCGACTCCAGAAGTGCCAGCTTAGCCTAAAGGACTACCAGGGGAAGACCATTCCTGTAATCGGCAGAGGCAAGTTTTTTGTTAATTTTAAAACCTTTAAGGGCCACCTACCTCTAGTGGTAGTGAGCGGCAACCTCCCTACACTTTTGGGACTTGATTGGTTTCCCCACCTCGGGTTAGGTCTAACAGGAGTCCATGCTACCTCAACCTCTGACACGGACTCCCTGTTTGCTGATTACTCAGACGTATTCAGTGATGAGTTAGGGTGTTATAATGGCACCCCTATCTCATTTTCAGTCGATCCCCAGGCAGTCCCAATTCGGTTAAAACCTCGCAGAGTTCCATTCGCCATTCGGCCTAAATTAGACCTTGAATTAGATAAATTATTAAAACAAGGGATCCTGGAGCCTACAGACTTCGCCAAATGGGAGACGCCCATCGTCACACCCCTAAAAAAAGATGGTAGCCTGAGAATTTGCTCAGACTACAAGACCACAATCAATAAATTCTTGCAAGTTAGCGCTTATCCAGTACCCGTCATTCAGCATTTATTACATACTTTTGAACCTGGCACTATCTTTGCCAAATTGGACATGTCTCAAGCATATCAACAGTTCCCTGTTGATGACCAAACGGCAGAACTTCAGACCATTGTCACCCACAGGGGTGCTTTCCGGTGCAAGCGTCTCCAGTTTGGCGTAAGTGTTGCCCCAGGCATTTTTCAATCCCTCATGGAGCGGATTTTACAGGGCCTTCCTGGAGTAGTACCCTACTTCGATGACATCTTAGTCTCGGCCAGGAACAGACCCCAACTCTTCCAGAGAGTTCGAGCAGTCCTAGAGAGGTTCAGGCAGCATGGCCTCAAGTTAAAAAAAGAAAAATGTGCCATTGCCACTAGACAGGTGGACTTTCTGGGTTATAAAATTGACGCCTCAGGCATTCACCCCCTGGAGTCCAAGGTTAAGGCAATACACGAGGCACCCACTCCAACCTCCAAAGCAGAACTGCAGGCCTTTTTAGGGCTCTTGAACTTTTACGCGTCATTCCTGCCCCATAAAGCCTCTGTGGCAGAACCCCTCCACAGACTTCTGGATAAAAAAACGGTTTGGCACTGGGGACACAAAGAAGACTCCGCTTTCCGCGCAGTCAAGTCGCTACTCACATCAGAGGCAGTGCTTATCCAGTTTGACCCCAACCTCCCATTAGTACTGGCCGCAGACGCATCTCCTTTCGGCATTGGGGCAGTTTTAAGTCACAGACTGCCCAACGGCTCCGAGGCCCCTATCGCTTTTTTTTCCAGGACGCTCTCTGCAACAGAGCGCAATTACAGTCAAATTGATAAAGAAGCCTTGGCAGCTGTTACAGCGGTGAAGAAATTTCACGAATTTCTCTTTGGCCACTTTTTCGAGCTAGTCACCGACCACAAACCGCTTTTAGGGTTACTAGCAGGTGACAAGCAGACCCCTCAAATTCTGTCCCCCAGAATGACCAGATGGACCCTTTTCCTAGCAGCATACTCGTATAGACTTGTGCACCGCCCGGGTAAAACATTGTCCCACGCAGACGCTCTTAGCCGCTGCCCCCTGCCTGACCCAGCTGAAGACCCTGCCCCGGTCAACGCCATTTTTGAAGTCACCCAACTGGACCTACCAATCACTGCCCTTGATATTGCCAATAAATCCAAAACGGACAAAACGATCGCCCAGGTACTGGACTGGGTGAGGAGGGGGTGGCCGGGCAGTGACATTGAAGCTAAATTCACGCCATTTAAGACCCGCTTACAGGAACTGTCGAGCTTACAGGGCTGCCTGCTATGGGGCACTCGAGTGGTCATCCCGACATCTCTGCGTACCCGAGTGCTGGAGGCGTTGCATGAAGGCCACCCTGGCATCGTCAGAATGAAGGCGTTGGCGCGAAGCTACATTTGGTGGCCCGGCCTTGATGAGGACATCAACAAATGGGTAAGCTCCTGCCATCCCTGCCAGGTTTCCCGTCCATCCCCTCCAATTGCCACCCCCACCAAGTGGGAAAGTGCCAACGCACCCTGGTCCAGGATTCACATCGACCTCGCGGGCCCATTGCATGGCAAAATGTTCCTCGTGGTCGTAGACTCTTACTCAAAGTGGATTGATGTGGCACAACTATCCACGACCACTTCACAAGCAGTCATCAAGGCATTGACTCGCCTGTTCGTAACGCACGGTCTACCAGACTCCCTTGTTTCCGACAATGGTCCCCAATTCGCGTCAACCGAATTCAGTCGTTTTACGGCCAACCTGGGCATTCGTCACATCTTCACGGCCCCCTTTCATCCTGCCAGTAATGGGCTAGCAGAGAGAGCTGTTAGGACCACTAAAGAAGCCCTGGCCAGGTTCAACAAGGATGACTGGCACCACAAACTATCCTGTTTCCTGTTAAGCCAGCATTCAACCCCTTGCACAGTAACCAACAAGTCCCCGGCCGAGCTTCTGATGGGCAGACGCCTGCGAACTGTATTGGACAGGCTCCACCCACATTACTGCCCTGACTCTCCTCTCGCTTCCACATCGGGGAGTAGGCATTTTGTCTTGCAGGAACCCGTGTTCGCGAGAAACTTCGCTGGCGACCCATTGTGGATCCCAGGAGAAATCGTAGCCATCACAGGACCCAGATCATACCGGGTTAAGCTGGAAGATGGCCGGGTCTGGAGACGACATCTGGACCAGCTTCGGAGACGCCAGGGCACCCTTGTCAGCCGCGACTCGGGGGCACAGACCGGTGAGAGTCCGCTGCAACTTCCACACAGCGACATCGACTCCGATGACCTGCTAACGTCTCCAGCCGGACCAGAGAATCCAAATGATGACTGCGGCGACCTAGCGTCCAACCCATCCGAGCCAGACGGCGTGAGGACACTCCCAGCGTCCAGCCCTACTGACCCCGGACCTACTCCGACCGAGGGTGGTACTCGGGACTCATCATCGAGCCAACAGTCGCCAACGGACTCTGATCCACTGAACAGCACACCAGAGTTGCGCCGCTCTGGGCGTCAGCACAAGCCTCCCGTATACCTCAAGGACTATGCGTGTTCGCATCTGGGGGGAAGGGGTGTTATGTCCCTGGACCTTGAAGAAGTTCCCACCCAGGTCCGTTCACGCTGCAGGGGCAGCTGCCCCTTCTCATTGGCTGGGTTTCCCCAGCAGCCTGCTATAAAAGCAGGCTGCTGGGTCCAGCCCTTTCGCTGTTCGTTGCGAGCCAGTTCCAGGCTGAGCAAGCACGTTCAGTCCTTGTAAATAAACCTTGTTGCACTAAGCCCTGGTTCAGCCTCTTATTTCCCATACTTAATATATACGTTACCCAGATAGGTTTTGTCCATACACAGGAATATAGTCAAAAGAATTTGAGATACTTTTGAGGGGGGGAATTTATGTGAAAATATTAATATTTTCCCCAGTCCTGAACTCTGATTTAGTTCCTGCTTTAGGAAGAAGAAGGAAACGGATGAAAGCACAGTTAGAACAACTTTTTACAGCATCGTAATCTTGCTGTTATTAAGGGAACACATTAGAGCTTGATGTACTTAGATTCTCCTTAGCTTCTTTCAAGATTAGCTCAGGTTGTACTAAGAAATTAATCAGCCTTAGTCTCTGAGAGCATCATAAAAGCCGGATGAACAGCACCATTGTATATGCCAGGCAGTTTTGTTAAACTGGCAATTTTAATATATGGCTGGATTAACCTTTATACTGAAAGCTGACATGGGTAGCTAGTGATCTATACATTTAAGAAATACATTAAACCAAAGATGGATATTGTGTGCTTCAGTTATAGTGGTTTTATCTTAAATGTAATCCTTGACTCCTTGTTGAAATAGGTCTGTAATGTAAGTTTCAGACTGTGCTGCCAGAATGTTAATCCAGCTACTAAAACTGAGAAAGGAAATACCTTGCTTTATCACCAGACAAAAAAACAAACAACAACGTTTGATCCCTTGTTTCCCAAAAGATGCACAGAAAATATTCTGAGAAACAGCAGAGAAAAGGCCTTTACCAAAAGAGTTCTGACGTTTTTCAGGAAAATGCAGTTCCCAAGATGCTTTGGAGGCCTGTTACAACCAGTAGCCAGAATAACAATAGATATATTGTCATTGAAGATAAAATCCCTGCAGGGCCAGTTTAAGACACTTTGCTGCCTGGCACTTCCGTTTTATCCAAGTGAATGTGCCTTAAACTAAAGACAGCTGAATTTCTGACACATGAGGTAAAAATCCCTCAGGTATGTTTTTTCACTACTGGCAGAAACAAAAACAATAAAAAAGAAAATCAATGACGAACAATTTGCTGCCCTTTCACGTCATCTGAGTTTTGTTCCCTAAGGTAGCTGCTTTCTTACCCCCTAAGATAGTGTTTGCCTTGGGGTTTTTATTAAGTATGGGAAATAAGAGGCTGAACCAGGGCTTAGTGCAACAAGGTTTATTTACAAGGGCTGAACGTGCTTGCTCAGCCTGGGACTGGCTCGCAGCGAACAGCTCAAGGGCTGGACCCAGCAGCCTGCTTTTATAGCAGGCTGCTGGGGAAACCCAGCCAATGAGGAGGGGCAGCCGCCCCCGCAGCGCGAACGGACCTTGGTGGGAACTTCTTCAAGGTCCAGGGACATAACAGTTTTGATCCTTTTTTAATATCTTAAGATAAAGTGTATGGGTCAAAGCTCTCAATTCTGTTCAAAACTGAAATTTCCAAGTTGGACATTACAGGATGTCAGTGACACCATTAAAACCAGAGAGGATGATAAAAAGGAAAGGGTCCAGGAATTAAAAAGGATTATTTTAAAGGAAATTTTGAGACTTAAGGTTAAAACTTTCAGCAGAACTGATAGTGTGAACAGAGTAGTTTCTTAACACAGATATCAGTGGTATTTCAAGTTACTCCAGAGACAAAATTAAAAGTTCTTGTCTATTGCCAGGGAACTTCAGTGCTAAATACCATAACTGATTACCAGCTGGTGAAACTATTTCATTGACTCACTGCTCTTTTCTGCATACCCTCTAACCAGGGATGGGCTGAAAGAGGGTTCTCAGGGGTTCTGGAGAACCCTAGTTAAGATCCCGTTTTGGATGCAGGTAAGTGCAGGGCGCACACAGAGGCTCATGGAGGGTGGAAAATGGGCCTCTTAGAAGTTCGGGAAGGCCAGAAATGCGTCCCTTTCCAGCTTCCAGAGAGCCTCCGGAACCTGGGGAGGCTGTTGTCACCCTCCCGGAGGCTCAAAGAAAGCCTCCGGAGCTCAGAGAGGGCAAACCCCCCCCCCCCGCTATGGTGCAGGAGGCTGACTAGGCCATGCCCACCATGGCTATGCCCACTCAGCAACTGGGCAGAAAACCCTTTGCTAAAATTTTTGAAGCTCACCCCCCACCCCCCCATCAAAAGGCAGCATTTCTAGCCAGCTTCACAATTTTAATTTATCACAAAGGAAGTTATATGTAAACATTTCTCTTTGGATCTGAAGGCTTGGAAATGTTTCTTCTAGACAAAGTATTCTCATTATCACATCAGAGACAAATGCTGTAAAAAATTTCAAACGGGATACGAATCCTATCTGTGCTTAAAATTGGAATGGAAGACCAGCATGGAATTCTCACCTGGAATCCAACCAATATGATTGGATAGACAACCATCACCTATCCCTTTTAGGCCTATTGAAGTAAGAAACCTTACCTGCTGTCCTAGATTATTCCTTCTTTGTCAGGACCAGATGGTTGTACGCCAAATATACATGAGGAAATAAGGAACAATTTAGATAGGGTTGGGATTAGGGTTCCTGTATGGAGGAATCTGTAGAGTCAGTGAGAGAGAGGGAGAAGAGTTTGACGCTATTCCTTCTTAGCATTTGCTGCTATAGGCAGTTGTTTCACTTTCGCCTCATGTTAAAGTCAGTGTGCATGCTGTGCGAATTAAGACTCTCATTTTCCGTTGTCCAGTCAAAAGCTCCAGCACAGGGCATAGTGCCTACTGTCATTGAAGAACTGGAATATAAATGAAAGTTTTCTTAAGCTAAATATGATCTCCTCTAACTCTCCCATGCAAAATGGAAGGAAGAACATTGTTTGGGTATTCAGCATTCTGTATTCTTGTAATTTGGCGAATGCCCAGGCTGCTACTCTGTGAAAAGTCCACTCTAGACCTAAGGATTCAAGATTAATGGGTGAGGACCATTCTCTTCTTTGTCCTCCCAAAAAATGTGTTAGGGTCAGTTACTAAGGTGGAAACTTCTTATCTTTTACAGGAGTCCCGCTTTTAAACTGACTAGCATTTTTCATTTCTATTGGAAGTAAAATAAGCCACTATAAGGTTTTCCTGACCTAAAGCAGGATTTACTAGGTACTGATTGACACAAGGTTTCCTGCCAATTTTTTTTATTATGTAACATTTACTTTACTTTGTGGAAAGGAGAAACTGTTTGTAAAACAAACACACCATGGCCACTCCTTCAATTATTTTTAGCGGTTGAGTATGATATTAAAAAGTCCTGTAATTTTTTGTTTTCATTTGGGGAGATGTGCATTTCAGAAATATGGTATGGACAATTGTGTCAAACCCTTACAAGTAGAAGTTGTCTACATGTATAAATATATTGAAGAAAACTTCCATGTACTTCTTTTCAAATGAAAAACTTTTCAATTAGATCAGATTATCAAACTCAATTTCAGTGAGGGCCACATCAGGGATGTGGTTGACTTCTGGGGCGGGGAGGAGTGGTCAACTGGATGGGTGTGGCCAGCTTGACACCGTTCACTGGGCGTGGCTGACTGGGTGGGAGTGGCCAACTGGGTGGGAGTGGCCAGATTGAAGCCACTCCCCCAAACTGCTGGCATATTTCCTGTTCACATTGGGTAGACCAGGCCAAAACCATACTGGCCCAATATTTCCTCTTCGCATTGGGTAGACTGGGCTGAAGTGATGCGGATAGACTGGGCTGAAGTGACATGGGCCGGCCTCTTACATTTTCCAGGATGGCCCTGAGGCCCAGATCCAACCACGTCGCAGACCACATTCAGTCCACGGGCCTTGAGTTTGATTGAATTAGATGAATCAACACTTTAGATGAATCAATACTTTCTGAAAAATGATTGTGGGTGGTTAAAGTTGAACAAAAGTTCTCTCTTGTGAGCATTATAGAAGTTTAGCATTTTGATCCATTAGATTTGAACTACCACTTTTTTAGTATTACCAAACCTGTACCAACATTGTATGATCAGTGTGGTTTTTTTTTTCCAGCTTGGATATTAATCAAGTCTACAGAAAATATATTGAACTTTGGTTAACCATGAATGGCAGTGCTTATATCTTAAGTATGGATTTATATGTTAGGTATTTTTAATCTTTAAGAGTGTTGGTTGTATTTATTTTAGATCCTAGCATGGGACACATGAACTGAGATAGGTGTGACTGAAAATTAAGCTTATAAAATGGCCCTCAAACAGAAGAGTTGGATTTCCCTGTCTTTTTGTGGCAAAAATCTGGTCCTATAACTAAACACTGATTATTATACTCTGCAAATCAAAGAAGCAATATATTTAGAAGGATGTATATTGCTGACTCATGCCAGGTTTGCACGCTCCCTCTTTAACATTCATCTTTTGAATTAAAAATAGGCTGTATACATTATACATGAAGGTAATTCCTTTCTTAATAATTGGAAAAGAATCTTTTTATGTAGCTTCCCCAGTAATACATGTTGCCAATAAAATACACAATTTAATGCCTCATTGAGTCAAGAATTACCCTAAAAGATTTAGGGAATTGGTTTTGATTAAATGTTTGAATTTTCCTTACTAAAATAATGCATCTAAAACAGAGAGAGACATAGGCCATTATCCTGAACAGTGAAAACACATTTTTTTTTCTTCTACTTAGTTTTTAAATTAATTTAGAGTTTTAAATTTAGATGCAATTCCATTAAACTGGTTCCTTAAAAAAAGGATTAATTAGAGGTATTCAAGTTGCTTAACGGAAACTGATGTAAGTGTATTTCAGGAATATTTTAAATGTCTCCCATTTGATAGCCAATCATTCTAGTATATTCTGAGTTGAGAATAAATAAAAATACCTGAGGGCAACAGAGAAATGTTTGGCTAATTCAGTGACCACCCTCAATGAATATTTGCAAAAAAAAAAAAACCTCCTCTTTTTTGTACTGACTATTTTCTTTAAGCATATAAGCGCACAAAATCAACCCAACAAGATGTGGACTAAAGCATCACTGCTGAAGAACACCATGTACTAAAACATGTCTCATAGGTACAATCTGAAAATTAAATAACCTTTATCAAAGCAAATATCTCAAGGACCATTATAAGGTTATATTAACATTCAGTTACTCTCAAGTTTTCCCAACATACTCAAATTTTAAAGGTAGAGCATGATTTTTTTTTCTGCTTTCTTGTGCAGATCAAACTTAAATAACAGTTTTAAGGAAGGAGTTTCAATTCCAACTCCACAAGGTTGCTGAGGCATTTCTACGTTTTCCCCCATTGTTTTTTGAAAATGATATAAAGACATTTTATCTATAGCAGAAAAGCATAATCTAAGACTCTAAGTTAGGATAGATCAGATTAGAAAACCAAAGTTCTGAATACTACTTTTATTACAGGATTACAAGAATTTTTCAAGTCTGAACGCACATGGTTTCTATACTGATGCCATAAGCACGACACTAAACTGGCTCTCAATGCAATCCAGTTCTATATTTTGATCCCTGATAAGTCAAGCAAGTTATTGGGGTTTTTTAGTGTGGCTTGGCTTCGAGTGAATGGCTGGCTATCGTTTATTAGGAAGCTAGGTTTCATCTACGACCTGAAAGCATGAATAGAAGAGATGACTCCACCAAATTGTCAATTATCTGGAAGCCTGCACTCACACACACACACAGGAGGGGAACATTTTAATATAACAACATAAATGTGTTATAAAAATTTAAATGAAGAGGAATATGAAAGAAACATGATAAAATTATGGAAATATTATAAGTGTTCCTAGAAGTATGATACCATATTGAAAAGAAATGTTAAAGATGTCAAAGATTATAACTAATATTAATGATAGAGCTGAACTGGAATAGGATAAGTATTTTATTTATTATTGTTATATACGTATATATTTTCTCTTTAAGAACTTAGTGCGTATTTTAAGAATGTACCAAGCAGAATTTGACTGGAAGTTATGTGTTATATTGAATGTTATAATTGTAAAGGCATAAATAGAAGTTTAAATAAGAGTTGAATGAATAAAAATTAAAAGATACAAAGGTGTCATACTCCAATTAGTAACTACAGGGAAAAGTTTTGTTTAATGAGAAAAGAAAATATGAAATTGAAACAGGACAGACAAAAGTATAAATATAATGAGTAGAAAGATATTGAAATTTAGAAAAAGATATATGTTATTGAATTTAGAAAGGAATGAGATAATTAAAAGTAAGATTGAGAAAACTAAAGGAAGGGAAAAATTATTGAGAAAATGTTAAAATCGTAATAAGATATGGAACACAAAGATGAATATGAAATTGAATTTGTGTCTGTATGGAAAGGTGATAACCCAGGACCATGCTATTCTCAAAAAAAGAAGTTTTATTTGTATTATGTTTTGTGAAAACCCAAATAAAATTTTTATATTAAAAAAACACTGTCCAACTATTTACAAAGTCTGTATTACTATTAATCTTCTCATCACTCCTTATCACCCATCCCCTCTCATTTGTGACTGTATGATTGTAACTTTGTTGCTTGCATTCTTACGATCTATATTGACTGTTTCCTAGTATGATTTGATTGCTTATTGTACCCTATGACTTTCATTAAGTGTTGTACCTGATGATTCTTGACTGTTGATGAATGTATCTTTTCTTTTATGTACACTGAGAGCATTTGCACCAAGACAAATTCCTTGTGTGTCCAAACACACTTTGTCAATAAAGAATTCTATTCTGTTTTGTTCTAATCCCATACATGCATTGATGTGCATTAATCATTAGAGTCACATTTAGGGTAAGTTTTTTTTCACAGTGCTGGAGATTTGTCCATTGGTAACTAACATTCTAGAGTTGGGGTCCCAGGAAGTTTGCACTGCTGTGATATAATTATTACAATGTGTGTTTCCAGGTTGAGTGTGGACGTGAATTTGAATCTTGCATATCTTAGCATGTATACACAGAATTCATGCTGAAAATGATTGTTCTTGGACTATAATCCCATACAATTTGTTTTGAAGTCAGAATGGCTTCAAGGAACCTTCAAATATATGATGATGCATTGAAAGTAAAATCGTGTATATTGAACATAAAATAAAAATCTTAAATCTGTACTGAAAAAATGCCCATAAATTGAGTTGTGGCAACTGGACTTCTCCCCCCCCCCGGTGATTTAAAACTTTCACCAACTGTCCTGTGGTGAATTGTCCCTCAGCAAGTTGTCTGCTTCAAGTTGTCTTGCATCGAGTCAGCCAAGGTGAGTCCCCTGGTCAAGTCAGCCAGGAGAGTTGGCCGCAGCAAGATAGATGAGCGAGTTATCCCATTACATTCTCAGTGAGGTTGAATTTCTACATTAGAGACTTATGAGTAATCTGGACATCCCTTGGATTCTAGATCCTACTTGTAAAGCAAGTGGAAGTTGTGGCCAAGAGGTTCTTTATACAGGTACATCTAACGCACTAATTGGAGCCTCTCTTGGATCAAGAGGCTCTTCACACAGTCACGCAGTCCCTAGTCATTTACCGGTTTTACAGTACCTGGAGCTGCCCTTGACACACACACCCCAAATCTGCAACTGAATTATAGTGGAATTGGCAGTGATGGGAGAGCCATTTTATACATATATGGCTGTACTGGTCTGCAACCTATACTGGTAGCCAGTTGGCTTCCAGGTGAAATTTAAGGTGCTATATGTCACCTTTAAAGATCTTCATAACAGGCCTTGGCTATTTGAGGGCCAACCTACCTCCAAATGTGTCTTTAGTTCAGTCCAGCAGACTGATTTTTATTCTTCTGACAATTAAACAGTATCATCTTGTGGGACCTAAGAAATACACCTACTCTATTGAAATTACTACCCTTTACAATGACCCCCTCCCTAAGATTTGTGTGGCTCCTGCCCTTATGTTGTTCAAAAATTATTGAAGACTGTAGAATTGTTCTCCTAGTCCTTTGGAACAAGAAGTTTGCGCAGACTCTTTTTGTTTTGTTTTGTTTTGATTTGTCTTGGTTTAATTTGAGTGTTTTGCTCTTCTGGTTGGTTGTGCTTTTTGATTGATAGCTACCCAGACTTAGGAATCACCCTATTAAATAGACAGACAGACAGGTATCTACCATCATTTTCTCCTACATAAAAGCTTATATTGCATTCACCATAAAAGCCTAGAAACACATTCATTTGTACATGCATAAATACAGATTAATTTTTCTAATTAAACCTATGTATTAATACACACTAATACTTATTGTAATGCTAATGTTAATTTTCAGTCTTGAATGGAGCTCTCTGCTTTGATTTGACCATCAATCTGGACTAATGAATGGAATGAACCATACTGCAATTTTACTGAAAACACCTTTTCCTTCCTTTTTGCGTATTTCATAACTATTCATCTAGGAAATAATCACTGTTTCATTCCTCACTGTAAATCATTACTGGGTCTTACCCAGTAACCATGCCTATAATATATTGTACAATCAGTCCATGTTACAGGGATGAACTCTCTTATTCTCTGCAGATTTACATTAGGATAGATTAGATAGATTAGATTAAAATTGATAGGTTAGATTAAAATTGATAGGTTAGGATAGATTAGATTAAAATTGTTTAACAGAGAAAATTAATACCAGGAAAAAATGAGAACCAGTCACCAACTATATAAATATTGATGTGGTTTGGAACAAGTATGAAAGCATTTACAGAAGTACTAACTTTTTGAGCCTGGGGGAAAAGAAATTATGGCCTTCTATCTTTTCTAGGCTTGGATAAGAGAAAAGATTTTCAGTTTGGCTACCTCAAAAATGTTTTTGGTCAGCTATTCATATAATTAAAGATAAAAGAATCAGTATGCACATACTCAAACACACATAATTGTTTCATATTTTAAAGCAGTGGTTTTAGGATATAATTTCTATATTTTGAAGGCAAGTTTGGGGTTGTACGACTACAGTTCTGAAAACCTTGGTCAAAATTCTCCCAAAGTTTAAAAACTTCAAATACGGAAGTCAGAGTTCCAAAAAAATTAGGAACATGTCAAAAAAAAAATTGACCCTTTTTTTGTCAGAGGAAAAGCTTTCTCCAATTTTTTGCTCTCAATAATTTTCACCCATTTACATAAACATGGGTGCAAAAATTATGGGCATTGACTGTGTCCTACAGGCATTTGCATATTCTGCTCAAAAAAAGGCACAACAGTGTGATGAACTTTCCACCCAAGACACAAAGCAGGCAGATCTTCAATCACTTCCATATTCGTAGCTTCCATATTTTTTTGACTACACAATCCTGGGGCTGACTGGAGTTAAAGGTCAAAAGGCATCAAGTCAAGGAAGGATGGTAAAGGCTGCCTGTAGGGATGAACATCTAAATATAATGATGTTACTTGTAGCTCATTTGTTGGGTATAAGATGGAAAATCATAGAATTATAGGGTTGTAAGGGACCTTAGAGGTCTTCTAGTCCAACTCACTGCCCAAGGCAGTCTTTTTTCCACCCTGGACAAATGGTCATCCAATCCTTTCTTGAAAACTTCCAGTGATAGACCACTCACAACTGTGGAAGGCAAGCTATTCCATGGATTAATTTTTCTCACTGTCAGGAAATTCCTTATTATTTCCAGTTTGGATTTCCCTCTGACAAGTTTCCACCTTTTGCTTCTTGTCCTGTTCAGATGCTTTGGAGAATTATTGACCCTGTCTTCCCTGTGACCACCCTTCAAGCATTGAAGACAGCTATCATGTCACCCTAAGCCTTCTCTTTGTTAAGTTAAACCTACCTAGTTCCCTCATACATTCAGCATATGGTTTAGCCTCCAAACCCCTTATCATCTTTATTGCTTTTCTCTGCACTCTTTCTAGGGCCTCAGCATCTTTTTAATATCACAGTGACCAGAACTGGACACAGTGTTCTAAGTTTGGCCTCATTAGTGCAGTATAGAGAGGTACTACCATGTCTCATGATCTTGATGCTAACCCTCTGTTAACATACTGCACCTCTGTATGGTTTGCCAATTGCACAGTGGCAGTTAGGAAAGCACTCCAGAGGGTTAACATCATTGCCCAGAAGATCATTGGTTGCCCTCTCCCCTCTTTGGAAGACTTTGATAGCTCCCACTGCCTTAAGAAAGTTCAAAACATCCTCAAAGATCCATTTCATCCTGGGCACCCTTTTTTTGAACTATTACCTTCTGGCAGACGGTACAGGATAATAAAAACAAGGACAAATAGGCTGAAAAACAGCATGTATCCCACAGCAATAGCTCTGTTGAATTCTGCTGTATAGTGCAGTATCGGTATGGTGTCAAGGGTTTCCGGTTTAATGTGTGAAGGGTGAAGGATGTGAGTTTGTGCTTATTTTCATGGTCATGGTCATGATGTACACTGAAGATGATGTTTGATTTCGTTGTACAAGGTACAATGACAATAAAGTAAAGTAAACTGAACTCTGTTAATGCACCAACTTTTTTTTTTTTTTTGCAGCTGCAGCACATTTCTGACTTATACTTAAACTGTAGTCCATTAGAACAGCTAGTTCCCCCTCACAGGCAATAATGTTGAATCAAGTACTGCCTATTCTGTACACCTACATTTGGTTTTCCTGCCTAAGTGCAAGACTGTACTTTTCTTACCCCTGAATTGTATTTTGCTGGTTGCAACTGAGTTGAAAGCTCAATAAGCCTGTAAAACATGGGTGTCAAACTCACGACGTCACGTTGTCATCACGTGATGTATCACGACTTCCCCTTTGCTAAACCAGGGGTGGGCATGGCCGGCACATGATGCATCCAGCCAATGGGCTGCAAGTTTGACAACCCTGCTATAAAAGATCCTTCTTAATCTTGAGCCTATCTTCCAAAGTTTTAGCAAGTCCCCAGCTTGGTGTTAAATTTGATGTGCATCTAGTCAACCCTCTCATCTAAGTCATTCATGAAGATGTTGAAGAACACTGCAGCCAAGACAGAACCTTGCAACTGTTTTGTTCACATAGATGTATTTCCATTAAGGACTACACACTGAGTGCAATTGGTCAGTCAACTTCAAATCCATATCTGTCTATCCGACATTGTTCTACCTTACAAAGAAGTAGACTGTGGTCCACTTTATCAAATGCCTTACTGAAATATTTGCATATTTGAGTCTATTATCTGCACTTCTATAATTGTCTGGTTTGGTTCTGTAGCCCAACAGGACAGACACAGACTTCAGAGGATAATTAGGACTGCAGAAAAAACCATTACCAACCTGCCTTCAATCGAGGACTGCACGAGTCTAAAAGAGGGCTGTGAAAATATTTACAGACCCCTCTCTTCCTGGACATAAACTGTTTCAACTCCTACCCTCAAAACAATGCTATAGAACACTGCACACCAGAACAACTAGTCAGAGTTGTTGTTTTTTCTGAATGCCATCACTCTGCTAAACAAATAATTCCCTCAACACTGTTCAACTATTTACAAAGTCTGCATTACTGTTACTGTTAATCTTCTCATCACTCCTTATCACGCATCCCCTCCCACTTGTGACTGTATGATTGTAACTTTGTCGCTTGTATTCTTACAATCTATATTGACTGTTTCCTAATATTATTTGATTGTTTATTATACCCTAGGACTATCATTAAGCATTGTACCTTATGATTCTTGACTCTTGATGAATGTATCTTTTCTTTTATGTATACTGAGAGCATTTGCACCAAGACAAATTCCTTGTGTGTCCAATCACACTTGGCCAATAAATAATTCTACTCTACTCAACTGTACTCTACTCTACTCTACTCTTCTACTCTACTATGTTCACAACATTTTATTGGTCCACTAATTTAGTCACTTTATCAATGAAGGCAATGTTTGTTTGGCATGATCTGCCTTTAACAAACCAATGCTGGCTTCTAGTAATCACCAAATTATCTTACTTTGGACACATTACACAAAGACTTAGATCTCTGAAGAAGTGCTGGGAAAGGTGGAAAAAAAGAAAAGAAGATGACCAGCAGCAATGTTTATCGACTGAATTACAAAAAATGAATGGAAATAATGAAGGTCAAGATTAGGGATAGATAACCAGGAAGAAAAATTATATATGTGATTAAACATTGACAATGACTTAATGACAAATAATCATCACACTGTTGCCAAATTATATATCAGGTTTTGACATGTAGGGCTGCTAATCTGTATATAATTAGGGATATACTGCATAATTCCAGTCTTTATATTGTAAAATTTGCAATAAAAGGTGTGCAAATATTAAGCAAAGGCAGGAGAGGCAAATGCCATTTCTAGTTCATATCCATAAACTTTTCTCAGTGATTTTTCACCCTTTCTTCTTTCTTAGGATGAGAGATACTTATTTGTGGATTTCTGGGTACATCTATAGAAAGATTGGATTCCTTTTCAATGAATAGTGTATCATAAGATTCTGTAAGTTGTAGCAAAATGGCAAGCTATTTTGATCCCATTTTTATTTTTCATTTTTAATGTTGTTGATGATGTTGAATGTGATTTAAAGATGGATTCTGCCACTAATTATGGCATTATATTTTGATGTTTGTATATTTGCTATTAATCTGTTCTGGTGGAATGTTGTGTTTTAATTATTCTGAGCCACCCAAAGTAACTTAGAGAAGATGAGATGGGCAGTTATATCGATCCATCAAACATATGAATACTATGTCTCTCACAAAATTTAGTGGAACTAAATGGCAATATTTTCTTCTCCTTTTTAAGCTGCCCCATTTATTATTTCATAGCCATTCCTGCAGTTTTTTTATTAGTTTAGCTAATTTTCACTTTGTCTTGATAACTTATTAATATCATGCTAATCAATTGTCCCAGTTGTTTCTTCCACCCTCAGAAATCCATAGTTATTTTTCTTAGCATGCTGAGGTAGAGAATAAGCAGAACCATACCGCTATAAACTGAACAGCCAGAAACAGATGTGTGTGCTTAGTACATTCCTTCCAGTTAGATTACTTGAACAACAGAAAGTATCCCTAAACCAGCTGGCTGTTTTGTGCTTCTGATGCACACACAGGTGACAAGGCCTAAAGGACTTGTCTTGTCACATGATTTCTGCGAAAAGGAGTGGGAATGGTCAGAACAGAGTAAGACAAAGTGTTGGAAAAATATATATCAAAAGCTATGATGAGGTCTGAGATTTGAGTGGTTGTCAAATAGACGAACCTTTTACAGGGCTTCATAATCACTGAAGCCAATCAGATGATTTATTTATCACTCGTTCACTTTAAATAATAGATGAAAGAGGCTTTCTGCTTACAGGGGGGAAAATCAGTTTACTACAGAAATGATGTGAAGAGCCTGGCTTTGTTCAAAATGGTGTTTATTTCTAAAAAGTTGTTTCAGGGCTGAAATTGTTCTCCATTGTCATCCAAAGCAGAAAATCATTGTCAAATCAGATGAAAACATCAAGCCAGAGATTTTCCTCATATTTCACCATGGAATTCACTATATAAGGAAAAATCCAGACGCTGTTAAGCAAAGGACATCATGAAAAATCCATATTCTAAAATATTACCAATATGCTGCTGGGTGGTTGTTAGTTAATCTTTGCAACCTAGTGACACACCTGTGAATACAGCAGCACTTCTTCAGTGTATGTTTTCAACTGAATAACAATTTGCAGTTTACTATATAAGTGACAGTTTCAGAAAACTATTAGGCAGCACATTTCCAGACAGTGAAACAGAATTATGCACCAGGATGCACAACAGCTAATCATCTTGTTCAATACACTGAAAACAGAAGCAAGGGTGCCATTTAAAAAAAAATAAAAAATCACAGAGTTCTGATGTTTAACAAATAAAACATCTTTCATTGACTGTATGCAAATGAGACTTTTGAGGAAGATCACAGGTTTTCCTCAGAATTAGTCACTTTGGAAGATTCTCAAGTTTCATTTAGAACTCACTTTCTTGGTATGCACACAGTACATGATATTAATCTTGAAAATATTACAAAAGCCATTGAAAAATGCCTCTTTGATTCATGACATAGCCTAGAGAATGCTGGGGCTCCAATTGCTGCCAACACAATGGAATTCAGAAGCTTCTACAGAAGAAATGAAATGATTGGAAAATTTATGCTTTTGGCTGTGCTTGCTATTTAGCATCTGCACCAGCAACATTTAGGACAAAGGCTTTCTTTCTTTCCTTCCTTCTTTCTTTCCTTCTTCCTTCCTCTTCCTCCTTCCTTCCTTTCTTCCTTTTTTTCTTTCTTCCTTCCTATACAATTTCCTACTGGATCTATTCTATCTTTGGAGAAAATGCCAAAAGAAAACAACTTCTTGGAGAAGGATTTTCATTTTATAATGTGACACTCAGAAAAATCTTCACATGCTGCAACTTGATGATTGAACACATCTCACTTGAAAGGGTCATACGTATTTTGGATGGTATTAAATAATAAGATGATAATCAGCCAATTGCACCAAAATATTGCCAAACAGGAGGAATAAATACAGTACCTGTAGCATGTGAGAACTCCATTTTATAAATATGTTCTGTTTCAGCACCCCATTACACCTTGTTTTGAGAACTTAAACATGCTGGTTCAGAAATAGATGTATCCTACCATTATGAAGCTATATGTAGATTGATTAGAATGATCTATTAAACTATTATTATCTATTTAGTGTTGATATGACCAAGGTTCAGCAGTCAGACCTCTTTATCCCATTTGCTGCAGCATGACTGACTAAGAGGCTGGCTCTTTATGGAACACCTGAAAATACATAGTTTCATCTAAACTTGAAAGATTCACAGGCATAGTTTTCATATATGAATAAAAAAATGTGACACAATACTGAAGACAACAACTGTGTCTGATCCTACAGGATGAAAAATCCAAACTCTTCATTGACTTGATATAGGGACATTGATATATCAGCCATCTTGATATAGGGACAGAAATGTAGGCATTAATCTTTAATACTGTGCCTTTCTCCTCTGCATATGGTACCAATAATACATGCAGCTACATAGCATTTGCAAAATCAGTTTACAATTGCAATTGCATGCAATCAACAGTCACTGAGCTGTTGTTCCACAAAGCAAAACCTGACAAGAGGCTTCTTATTTTTAAGTATCTTTAAGAATGTTGAATAAATTGCCATGTGACAATGTAATGTTGAATGAATTGCCATGTAACCAGTAAGTTAATTGTCTCGTATTAAGCATGCATATGTTCTGGTCTTAGAGAAAGTTTGTCCTTCAATGCCTTCAACATAGCATTACTAATTTTCTTGGCCCTATCCTCTTAGGATGTTTAGAAAAAAAGGGAGTGATAGTTGATATGATATAACAGCCTTTAAAAACTACATATTTATGCCTGATCTTAATATATTGGAGAATATACTAAGATTTGATTATATATCAGCATTTAGCTGGCAGACTGACCTCAAGCAGCCTTTCCCTTTTATTCATTTTGTTCAGATGACTCTAAAACCAGGTGGCTATATGTTTGTATTTGTTTATAGAATATGTGTGAAGACCTACAAATTTGGCAAAGCATATTTTGGATACCTTGCCGAGGAAATCTTTCAAACCTGTTGGAACCCAACAACTGTACCACATTACAATTATCTTCATTTAGAGCTATCCCAGTTGAGTATATATATATATCTGCAGTCCTCAGCCAAAATTCACTCCCCCCACCTCCTGCCCTAAGAAAGGTAATTATTTAAGGCAGTCTTTTTTTGTTTGGTTTGAGGAATGCAAAAAATACTGTAGACTATCACAGGGTGAGATCATAAAACAAAGATATATTTTCTTTACTTTGATCAAAGTAAATATGTAATGGAGGCATAAAATTATAGTGCTTTTTCCTTGCCAGATCAGAGACTACAAGAATTCACCACCAACTTCCATCTCAGCGTATTCTTTCTCCCCACATATGCTGCAGGCAGTTCACAAAGGGAGGGGCAGGAAGCCTATTGAATGCCTTACTCAGAAATTTGGTATGTTCTGCTTATTAAAACAGTATGGCTGAGATTGACTGAAAATGAAAGTGTTTCTGCTAAATTCCTAAGTGACAACTAACCACAGAAAATGTAAAAGGAAAAGTGATTGCACTTGGATATTTGATAAAAGGGATTTTTCTTTCCTTTCAGACATTCCTTTGGAAACATTTCTTTCATTAAATGAAAATGTTCCTTTCAATGGGCTTTGATGATATCTGCTGTCTCTTTTTAAAGAAAGTTCCCACCAAACAGCTGAAAACACTGCTGGATAACCTTAACCCATAGCAGTGGAGGGGTGAAGATGATTTTCTTGGAAAGAAATAGCACAATCTCTGAAACATTCATCTGAAATGAGTGTGGGACTCATTGAAACAAATCTATTCAGGGGTGTCAAACTGGTGGGCCGTGGGGCGGATGCATCCCGCGCAGGCCATGCCCACCTCTGCAAAGGCAAAAAAGGTTGTGATACATCACATGAAGTCACGTGACATGATTGAGTTTGACACCTGTTGCTATAGATGGTCCTTGTTGAGACTGACTCATACAGTTCTCAGTAACAATGGTAAGGGAAAAAGTAACTTTATACCCAGTTCTTACCTTTACATCCTCTGCTGTCTCTAAAGCAAAGGAAAGGTGAAATAAGGGTAATATGCACCGTCGTAGTTTAATTTGGCAACCACCTTGCTTAATGAATGAATTGCCTGCCCCAACTGTGGCTGCTAAATGAGAAATATTTATATCTCCTACAGTCTCTTGCAGCGCTGAAGATAGGCAACAGCAAAAAACTCTTTGGGAACAGAGGCTCCCCTGCAAAAAAATGAAGGGCTGGCTAGGGATTATGGGAGTTGATGTCCAGTACATCTGTTTGGGGTGGCTGATGTTGGCTCTGTTGGAGGGAGTCACTAGCAACTAATGGTTGGAAGAACTGTCTACTATACATTTCAGCTCCTCATAGCGTAACAATCCTTGATACACCCCTCTTGTGTAATGTTTAGTCATATGTTTGTTATTTGTGAAGAGTAAATACCACAATAGAACAAATAATTAGTTATACATGATTGACAAAGTGTGTAGCCAGCAAAGAAGTTAATCCACTGATTTGACCTCCAAGGGACAACGTGCAGCCTTCTTCACCTGGGATCCTTTCCCTCCATAAGGTTTTCTTCAAGTCCTCAAAATGAAGGGTTCCAGAAGAGAGAGAGTTGAGGGGGGGGGGGAGGGAGGGAGGGAGGGAGGGAGGGAGAGAGAAAGAGAATATAAACTTAATACAATAATTTTTAAAAATATATTAAAAAATAAACATTGTGCGTACATTTTATTTTAAAGTATTAGAATTTAAAAATAAAAGACAAAAACCCTAAACCCTAAGCGATCTACTAAAAAGAACTAGAATGAATGGTAAACTCCAAAACATGAGAAAAAGCTGATTTTTTAAATGCAATTAACATTTTACACTTTCCAACAGTATCATGATATTATATTTATGCATAGCATTATGTCTCAGGTTTTGAACTCTTGATGAAACCTAAACCAGTAAGCTTAAACCAAGTTGCCACAGAGAGGAAGGGGTCAAGCTAATTTCCAAAGCACCTGAAAGCCAGACAAGGAATAATGGATGGAAACTGAACAAGGAGAGATTTAACCTAAGAAATGAGGAGAAAATTTCTGACAGTGAGAGCAATCAACCAATGGAACAGTTTGCCTTCAGAAGTTGTGGGAGTGTCATCACTGGAGGCTTTCAAGAAGAGATTGGGCTGCCACCTGTCAGAAATGGTGTAAGGTCTCCAGCTTGGGCAGAGGGTTGGACTAGATGACCTGCAAGCCCTCTTTCAACTGTGTTAATCTGTAAGTTTTCACAGAGTTTAACATTCAATAGCTGTCATATTGCTCTCAAATATCCAGTTAAAAAGTTCAAAATTTATTAGAGTAAATCTCAAATTATTAGTAATGTGGTAAATCACAGTCAGCCAGATTTTTAGATTGGATTTTTATCTACCTACCAAGTTCTTCCCAAGGAGCTGGCATAAGCAGATGTTGGTATAAGCCATTGGATCCCAGAATGACTTTGGTGCCTAAAGTTCAAAATTAAAAAACACAAAGAGAAAATTATTTGGACAACAATATCATATAGACAAAAAAAGACATAACAATGGGGGAACCACAAACACCCTTCTACAAGATAATTTTGATTTTTATCAACTACACAGACAGGACTTTGGCGTTTATTTGTCAACATCTTTCATCCTTCAATTTGCAATTGCCTGATTCTTAGGGCTGACTGAGAGAGTGTGACTGGCCAAGGTCATCCAATTGGCATTGTTGCATTAACAAAGGGATACAATCGAGATCAAGTGAGGCATAATTCCATTCTATAAAGTCTTAGTAAGACCACACCTAGAGTACTGCATCCAGTTTTGTTCACACTATAAAAGTTTTTTTGAGACTCTAGAAAAAGTACAGAGAAGAGCAACCAGGATGGTTAGGGGACTGGAGACTAAAACATATGAAGAATGGTTACAGGAACTGGGCTTGGTTAGACTAGTGAAGAAAAGGACCAGGGGAGACATGATAGCTGTGTTCCAATATTTGAGGAGCTGCTACAGAGAGGAAGGGGTCAAGCTATTTTCTAAAGCACCTGAAGGCCAAACAAGAAATAATGGATGGAAACTGAACAAGGAGAGATTTAACTTGGAAATAAGGAGAAACTTTCTGACAGTGAGAACAATCAACCAATGGAACAGTTTGTCCTCGGAAGTTGTGGGAGTGCCATCACTTGAGACTTTCAAGAAGAGATTGGACTGCCATTTGTCAGAAATGGTGTAGGGTATCCCGCTTGGGCAGGGGGTTGGACTAGATGATCTATTTCAATTCTGGTTATCTGTTATCTGTTTGTATGGCAAGACCATAACTCACAATCTCCTGATTTCTAGCTCAGTACCTTTAACTAGTAACTGAATAACCATTTATTTACTTACTATGTGTATTAGAATACTCAACAAAGATTCCAAACAATTAACATAAAAAACATTAAAAATATAAAACTGATAAATATATAATAGAAACAATATCACAAAGCTCAGTGTTACTTCATTATTTGCTCTGCCTTGTTCAACTCCTCTTGTATGGTAGCTTATATAAGAAAATGTTCAAAATTTGTCAATAGCAATAGCACTTAGACTTATATACCACTTCACAGTGCTTTATAGCCCACTCTAAGCAGTTTACAGAGTCAGCATATTGCCCCCAACAATCTGGGTCCTCATTTTACCCATCTTGGAAGGATGGAAGGCTGAGTCAACCTTGAGCCTGGTGAGATTCAATCTGCCAAATTGCAGTCAGCCAGCAATCAGTAGAAGTAGCGTGCAATACTGGACTCTAACCACTACACCACCATCATGACGGTATGATACCTTGTTTTCTTATCAAGGGCTGTATGTTTCATGCCATTTAAATTGGTTTTTCAGATAAATTGCTTTATATTTCTTTGGTACTGAATGTTGGATTTTCTGTTCTACAGGTAGCTTTCTTTATAGTGGACTGTAAGAGAGAAGATGTTCTGCCTTTGCTGTTCATGCCCAAATCATCTTAGTCTTTCTATTTCATTCTTAGTTGTGGGTTGTTCACTAGTTCACAGCCTGATAGCATGCTGCAAAGCAGCTGGGATTACATCCACTGTAGCTGCTCTACTATTTTTCAGTAGCTTTATTACTTCCTCTCTTGTAGGTTTGGCATGCAAGGCCTGATTTTCTGGCACTTCAATGAGCAGCAGATCTGTAGATGGTCCCTATGGCTCTTTGTGGTTATATAGTTCTTGCAATAATTGTTCCCATCTTCAAATCTGTTCATTTAAACTGTATCATCTGTCTTATGTACACTGCTCAAAAATAATAATAAAAGGAACACTTAAACAATACAATGGAACTCCAAGTCAATCACACTTCTGTGAAATCAAACTGTCCACTTAGGTAGCAACACTGACTGACAATCAATTTCACCTGCTGTTGTGCAAATGGAATAGACAACAGGTGGGTTACAGTTTCTGTGACCGTTCTTCATATGTTTTTGCCTCCAGTCCCCTAATCATCATGAAGGAGTGAATGAGCTGAAGAGTTTGGAGGCTTCCACTCTACAATGGTTTAAGATCTCTAACAAGGATTGAACTCATAGAACTTTGAATATATAGTGCATTAGCTTTAGGGGCTATCCAGATCCAGCAGTCAGGGCTTGCTTGAAAGGTGTTTATAGAAATTATTTGAATTGTATAGGCCACCCACCTTCTTTTATACTACAATTGAAAACACTGTAGGGGATAGACAGTGTAAAAATATAGAATTTGCCCCCACCCTCCAAGTGATGAGGATTAGAAGTAATATAAAATACACAGAAACCTGTCATAATATAATTCTCTGCTCTAAAAGCTTAAGGGAAGATGGACTGTGTATATCATTAATCTATTTAAGAACTGCTTTGTAGTTTGCAATTTTGTTTACTTGCGTCAGAAGCATCACAATGAAAATAAGGAACACTATACGACATACAATTTTAAATACAAGATTGAAATATGTACAAGTTAAGCAGATCTTGCCCAGAAACATTAGCATGTGTAAATCTCTCTCTCTCTCTCTCTCTCTCTCTCATCAGCATTAGTTACCTTCTGCGTGTATTGCCATGAGGTTCTCAACTGTACACTGATCAGGACACAAAAAGCAGGTAATTCGGTGGTGGGATTCAAAAATTTTTACTACCTGTTCTATGGGCGTGGCTTAGTGGGTGTGGCATGGCTTAGTGGGCATGGCAGGGGAAGGATACTGTAAAATCCCCATTCCCTCCCCACTCCTGGGGGAAGGTTACTGCAAAATCCCATTCCCTCCCCACCCCATTAACCTGCTTTCCAGCTCTGTTCTCCTGGCAGGGCAACCAAAGAAGACCCAGCCAATCAGCTGGGACTCCAGAGGCAGAGAAGAGATGGGGGCGGGGCCAGTCAGAGGTGGTATTTGATGGTTCTCTGAACTACTCAAAATTTCCACTACCACTTCTCCAGAACTGGTCAGAACCTGCTGAATACCACCTCTGGCACGTATACATATGTGTTGTTGTCTGCCTGCCACTGCAATTGCAAAGGCAGAAGCCATTGGATAGCTCCATTTGTTCAGAGTGTACAGTCTATTCAATGATTTCCATACTTCCCAGTTTTCGCCTGATCCAGATGCCAGCTCCTCCCTTGGTTCCATCCAGTGTAGGTTCTAGGTTGTTTTCCATAGATCCACTCTAGTAATTTGCAATCATTTGGGATTTTCCTATCATAAATTGGGGCAGCACGTAAGTCCAGAAAAACAAAACAAATGAATTTACACTGTCTTTCCCCCCCTTCTTTCTTCTTTTTCTTTGGGAGGGGCAGATATTTTGATTGATCACTAAGGAAGGTTTATAAGCAAACATAAAAAGCAAACAAGAAGACAGAATAAAAAGTAAATACGGACGAATAAATTTACATACTTCCCTAACAGGCCCAAGGGCTTAACTACTTTAGTTAAGCAGTCAGCATTTTAGGTGTTTTGACAACAGCCATAAAGGTTTGTGAGTAGAGTGACTCCAGCTCCTCATTCAGAGGTTTAAGAGCCAAGGTGAGATTTTCATTCTGAGCCCTTTGGCTCACTGCTAAGCTATGCTATTTGGAGTGTTTTGAAGGTAGGCGTCTAAAGACATCCCCAAATATTAACTGAGTGGGAGATCCCAGACAGAAAGTGCTCCGTAGTCTTTAAATTACAGTAATCTCGTGAAGAGGTTCTGTATGATTATTTGTAAAATGAGACAGTAGCTCATGAGAACATAAATTATAATGGCTTGTTTTCTTCACATGGTGTTGGACAGTACATTTTCCCTTGCCCCTTCCCTGCAAAGATATTAATACATAAATAGCTCAGATTCTCACTAAATTTGGCAAAAGGGGGGGAAGAGAGACAGACAGAGAGGGGGGGGGGGAGGGAGAAAGAGAGAGAGAGATTTACACATGTTGAACTGCAGCTCTGGGACAACAGTGTTTTGCACAGATTAAATAAGAGACTCAGCACAGCTTAATTGGTAGAGAATAGGAATTGGAGAATTCTGAGTTCAAAAATCCTTCCCTAACTTAAAGCTGTGGGCAGGGGATGCATGACTTTCATCAAACCACAATCCCACAGGTGTAAAAAAAAAAAAAAAGAACACATCAGGTAATAAACTTGTTTTTGCTTAACACTTCAGACTGCTTGTCAAAACTATTGTGATTACTTCGCTGTACAAAAAAATAAGTAAACCCCAAAACACATTTCTGGAAACACTGAGTTGTGACCCACTTGTACAACACTTTTTTTTCCCCCATACTGCAAACCCTAATGTGATATAACCTGAGAGTTTCTCGAAGGATTAAAAAACAATGTTTCTTAAGAGCATGGAGAACAACTGCCATTCATGGTGAACAATACTGGGGTGTATTGACTGCAAATTAGACAAGCTCTATGTGCAAGGACATAGAATGATTATTTCCATCACAACAGCAGAAAATCACCACCATCGTCACTCAATACTATTATCATCACTCAATACTATTATTATTTTTTTATTTAATGCATATCCTGCCTTTATTATTTTTTACTAAAAACTCAAAGTGGCAAGCATATCCAACATACCTTCCTCCTTCTACTCACAGTTTACTTGCCTGATGCCTTAACCACTAAACTCCCGGCCTGTGGGCCTGATATGTCCTGTCCTGGCCACGCCTACCCCCGCTTTAGTGAAGAGGAAAAAAGTCCCAGTAGAACATGTGATACCGCCACGACAATGTGAATTGAACATCTCTTCACTAGAAACTGGCTTTCTTTATTATTTTCTATTTCATTCTGAATTGCCTTGGTTTATCCCATATTAGTCATCATAGGTGAGTATCAAAGATGGCTTGTTGTTGAAAAAGAAATGAAGATAACCCACGTAGTCCAGAAAACCTGAAATATTTGGAGTTCCATTGTGTCCTTCTGTAGATAAGACAATATTTTATAAGAATATGTTTTTATTTAAAGGGATGCCCAGTGCATGTGTGATTTAATAAGGAAGAACTATGTTTAAAAGTCTTTTCTAAACCAGGTACAAAAGTTTTCTATTGTTATTGTCATTGCTATCGTGAGAATATACTGCATTCCTACCCAAATACTAGGAAATATTTCCAAGTGTGCATGTATATATGAAAATCACTGCTTTCTTTTTCTTTCTGTTTATTTATTTAAATATTTGTCATATTTACACAACTCCCATCTCTCATAGAGTGGTCAGGTGGTATACAAACAGATATAAAAGCATAAAAGTTATATATAAACATTATAATAAAACAGTTAAAAACAAGGACAAAAAAAATAAAATTTAAAAGCTTATGGATGTTCATGACATGCTAGACATCATATCTCACTCCAAGCCTATCTTGCTGAGAAAAAAAAAACATTGGAGTATATATATATATATAGATTGCCTTGAATTCCGAAAGAAAAGTAGGATATAAATCTTACAAATGAATGCATACATAAATATTTTACAGATGGTGGCTGAGAGGCTTTGCCTTGCTCAAAGCTAGAAGTAAATGACTGAGACAAAGATTTCAATAAAGTGCAAATACTGCTAGTTTATATCAAAATATGTCAAACCTGAGATTTGTGATGCCTATGAAAAAGGGATTTAAGAAAATGTGAAGAGTTTTATACTTTAAAATTGGCATTTTGCTGCATATAAAAATGACACAGAATGTTGCCTAACTGTCAAATACAAGACCAAAAGTGTGACTACAGCATTCGCTTGCAATTTTTAGACAAAGTAATGCTAAAGCATTTCTCAAAGGAATGGATTAAATGTTCATTATGTAAATGCATTTCCCCATCAATCTATCCTTTGTTCATTTAGATAAAGTGGTATGCCAATTCTATGTCAAACAAGTGCTGATTACAAATAAATAATTCAGCACTGTCTCCAGACTAGGAAAAAGAGCAACAAATTGGAATAGAATGTCAATAAATTTACACGGCTAAATTTCAATCAACTTTCTTTGATTGGATAATTATGTTCCCAGGTTGCCAGGAGGGTTAGGGGACAAGGAGAATTTCAGCTGACAAAGATTGCCATTCAGAAATGGTGTTTGCTAAAGTGAAAGACAATAGAATAAACCAAGGTAATAAGATACCACCTCAGAACTTAAAAATATGTTAAATTGACTTTTTGTCCTTTTTACAACAATCAATATCCAGAAATTAAGTTAATAATTTTTTCACTACCCCTGTAAGGTTCTGCATGAAGCAACTGTAAATGAATAAAGAAACAGAGAAGAGTCCACTTAGCTATTAACAGAATAACAGAGTTGGAAGAGACCTTGGAGATGTTCTAGTCCAAACCCCTGAACAAGCAGGAAATCCTGTACTATTCTGGACAAATGGTTGTCCAATCTCTTCTTAAAAACCTCCAGTGATGGAGCCCCCACAACTTCTGAAGGGAAGCCATTCCACTAGTTATTTGCTCTCACTGTTAGAAAGTTTCTCCTTAGTTCTAAGTTGCTCTCCTTGAATAGTTTCCATCCATTGCTTGTTGTCTTCTGGTGCTTTGGAAAATTCACTGACCCCTCTTCTTTGTGGTAGCTCCTCGAATATTGGAACACTGTTATCATGTCACCCCTAGTCCCTCTTTTTGCTAGACTAGACATACCCAATTCCTGCAACCCTTCTTCATATATTTTAACCTCCTGCCCTGTTACCATCCTTGTTGCTCTTTTCTGCACTTTTTCCAGAGCCTCAATATCTTTTTTCATATTATAGTAATCAAAACTGAATGCAATATTCCAAATGTGGTCTTACCAATGCATTATAAAGCAGTACTAACACTGACATGATCTTGATTCTACCCTCTGTTAATGTAACCTACGCTTACATTGGCTTTTTTGATGGTTGCAGGACACTGGTGGATCATATTTAAGTGATTGTGCACGACTGTAGGACTCTAAGATCTCTGTCACAGTTACTGCTGTTGAGCCAAGTTCCACATATGCTATAGCTGTACATTTTTTTTCTTTCCTGTGTAAAACTTAACTTTTCTCACCACTGAATTTCATTTTGTTAGATAAGGCCCAGTGTTCAAATCTGTCGATATCCTTATGGATCTTGAGCCTATCTTTTGGGGTTTTAGCTATTCCTGCCAGCTTCATGTCATCTGCAAATTTGATGAGTTCTCCTTTAATTCTCTTGTCTAAGTCATTTATGAAGATATTGAAGGATACTGGGCCTAAGACAGAACCTTGGAGTACCCTAATGCTTCCTTCTCTCCATGTAAATATAATTCCATTAAGGACTACATGTTGAGTGTGGTCTGTAAATCATTCTGATGGTGGTGCTATCTATTGGACAATAGGTTGTGCTCTATGTTGTCACATATGGTGAAATCAAAGTATACTATGACCACAGCATTTCACTGGTCCACTAATTTAATCAGTTTGTCAAAGAATGAAATAAGATTTGTTTGTCATGATCTGTTTTTGACAAACCAATTTGGCTTCTGGTTATAACTTCACTTGCTTTCAGGTCTTCACAGATCTGTTGCTTGGTTATGTTTTTCAGGATCTTTCCAGATATTGATGTCAGGCTGATTGATTTATAGTTTTGTGGATCTATTTCCCCTTTTTGAAGATGGGAACCACAACAGATCTTTTCTAGTCCCCTGCTAGTTCTGCAGTTCTCCAGGATCTTTGAAAGTTGTGGTTCAATGGTTATAAGAACACTTCTGTCAGATCCTTCAAAACGCTGGTCCTGGCGATGTTAGCTTATCTAAGGTGGATAGGTTTTCTGTTACCATTTTCTGGCCTATTTTAATTTCTATTCCTACTTTGTCTTTTATTGTCCTATTTTATAGATTGGGCTATTTGAGGGTGGGGGGTGAAGACTGATGGAAAAAGGGATTAAGCAGCACTGCTTTCTCCCTGCTGCCTGTCACTTCCTTGCTATTTTCTCCCAATAGTGGATTGATTGTTTCCTTGACTTTTTTCTTGTTTATTTCATGTTGAAAGACATGCTTTTTATTATTTTTGACATTTGTTGCAAGTCTTATTTTATTCTGAGCTTTAGCTTTACTCACTTTATCTTTGGAGATTCAAGTTATATGTTGGTATTCTGGCTTAATTATGTGTCTCTCTTTCCATTTCTTATACTTATCTTTTTTGTCTTTTAGTTTATTAAAGAGTTCTTTATGCAACTGTGCTAGTTTCTTCTTAGATTTCTTATTTTTCTTTTTTGGTGGTATTGTGATGGACTGGGCTTTTATAGTCACATTTTTAAGAATTTCACAGGCTTCTTGAGTTGTTTTCCCCTTAAAGATTTTCAACAATGGAATCCTTCCCAAGCTTTCTCTAACTTGGTGGAAATTGGCTTTTTTAGAGTCTAAGATTGTGTTCTATTGCTTGTGTCTGCATATATTGAATTCCAATATGACATGGCCACTGTCCCCCAAGGTGGCCTCTTTCAAACCTGTGGTCCTCTCTGTCCAGAGTGTGGACTTTGCTGTCTTCAAAAGAGTGACATTTGTCTTTCAAACACAGATAGATGTCTGAATCTTGTCCTGATGAGTTTGCTCCAATGCTCTGCCATGCATTTGTGAAGTGGTTGCTTTGTTCCTCCAAGGTACAGATCTGTACATGTCTCACTGCATTGTACTGCATATATCACATTGCTTAGTTTGCATCTGGGTATTTCAGTCTTGGGGTGGACACAACATGCATGCACATTCTAATTTCCTCCTCTGACTTTTCAATTACAAATTTGTCAGCTAGGCTCATAAGGAACCTGTTTGATCTCCCACTTGATGTAGAGTTTGTTTCCCAGTTGATGTCAGTGTAGTTAAAGTTGACTATTACTACTGTAGTGTGTTTGCCTCATACATTAGTTAACTGATTAGCAAAAAAATCAGTCTATTACTTCTGTTTGGTTGGATGGCCTGTAGTGTATACAAATGTCAGTCATTCTCTTTTCCTTTTATATTAACTCACATGTATTCAAGGAGGCTTTCATCCTTGGCTTTATGCATTTATATAGAGGTGTATCAGTGGTGAGATTCAAATTTTTTTTACTACTGGTTCTGTGGGCATGGCTTGGTAGGCGTGGCTTGGTAGGCATGGCAGGGGAAGGATACTGCAAAATCTCCATTCCCTCCCCACTCCTGGGGTAAGGTTACTGAAAAATACCATTCCCTCCCCACCCCACTAACCTGCTTTCCAGTTCTAATCTCCTGTGCAGGGCAACAAAAGAAGACTCAGCTGATCAGCTGGGACTTGAGAGGCAGAGAATAGATGGGTGTGGGGCCAGTAAGAGTGGTATTTGCCAGTTCTCCAAACCACTCGAAATTTCCGCTACCGGTTCTCCAGAACTGGTCAGAACCTGTTGAATACCACCTCTGGGTGTAATGATTTTCTTACATATAATGCAATACCACCTCCCCTTTTGTTACAGTTTATATCCTTCCAGTAGTACATTCCAGTTGTGAGTTTCACCCAACCAGGTTTTGGCAATGGCAACTATATCATACCTGTTCTCATATTCTAATACTTCAAGTTCAGCCTGTTTGTTCCCCAAACTTTGTGCATTAGTGTATAGGCATCTGTGTCTTTATGGCTGAACCTAGATATGGGTCTACCTCTCCTGTTTTATATTTGAGTTTTTCTTCCTTCCCATAAGTCTCTACCTCCTTGTTTGAATGTCAATTTCAAAAAAATTCAAACTGTTCAAAAATGTATTTTTTTTTCCAAAAATAAAAAAATTACAAATTACAAATTCTAAATTGTTTCAAAATGTCAGAATATTTTTTTTAATTTAGATTTTTTTCAATATTTTAAAAGTTCTAGAAGTTATCTAAAAATAAAAAAAATCAAACATTGTCAAAATTTCCAACAACTTAGAATTGTTTTTGTTTTAAACAAAAAACCAAAAATGATTAATAAAACTATTAGAAATATTTATACATTTGGTGTGAAGATATCAAGTGATTCAGTAGCATTCCCCAGTGCAGAAAGCATTGTGTGCTGAGATAATTTGTGTACTATTGTGTCAAATAAATCAGCCACAACAAGAGCAAGGTAATAGGAATACAGATGTTGATGGACAGGCATATGTCTATGAGTTCTACTTTTCACTATCTGACATAATTTTCTGTCTTCTGGTGTGATGATAGACATTGTTCTATCATTGCTCCAATCAACTTTTGAAAATGAAAGCAGTAAAAGCATAAACATTATTTGCATCAAGCAACAGAATAGCTTTATCAACACTGGCATTGAACTGAACACATCCACCAAATTTTCTATTATCATTGTGCATTTGAAGTCTTCCAAAGAGCTGAAAATAAGGGGATGTTACTCCAAGCCATGTTATTCAAATTCCTCATGCGTTTCAAGCAATAGTCTTTATTGCATCTACACCTTTGTGCCAGCAAATGTATCCCCTGCTAAAGGTTGGTGCACTAAGATTATACTTGATAAGAATGAAAGAGGCCTAATTTTGACATACAATGCTACCTTTCTTTGCATCAAAACAAATTATTGGTGGGTATATCTTGATTTTGAGTAGTTTTACTACAATTTTTCTAGAATTTGTTAGTAGCTTTACTGAAGGAGAAAATGTACAGGTCCAAAGAAGATAGTCCTATCACCTTATAGGAACAAGTTTAAAATTTTCAAAGAAATAGAAGAGAGGAGAGTCTAAGCTCCTTCTTTTCAAAACTGTCCAGCCCTAATCAAATCTACAGATGGTTTGAATAGGGGCGGGAAATGAGAAATCCATTTGCAAATCTTCCTTATTACACCTAACTTGGCTTTCCTGTTGTGAAACCTACAAGAAAAGTGACGGCAAGTTCAAATTTCCATTTTCAGCCTTCACAACCCAAATAGGAATTCCTAAATATTTCTCATGTTGTTAATGCTGTCAGAAAAATGTAATTAGAGAGACAGTTGCCTTTAAAAAAATCTAAATGCTTAGACATACTGTACAAGCCAAGTTCTATTCCTGTCAACTGGATGGGTGGATTAATGGGTTAGGAAAGGCAAAGGGTCATGCTTTGCACACAGAAGTTATTTTTGGTTCAAATCCAATTGAGAAGGATCAGGGGATAGAAAAGATTTTTTTTTTCCCCTGAGACCCTAGAAAACCTCCACTAGTTAGGACGTTTCTGGGCCAGGTGATAAAATGTCTAAGATGCTTTTCCCTTACTTCTGTTTATTCAGTGCAATTTATTTCCATTTAAGTATCTTAGCATCACAGGATTTCTATAAGTGCCTTAGGATCACAAGCTTCATTGCTATGATCTCATAAACAAAGGGATCACTGAAAGTTTGCCTCTGAGGCTCAAAACCATTTAGAGAGCTTTTCTTCTCTGATCCTTCCACATTTAATTTCCAAGACGGTAAGCGAGCTAATTATGTTTCACCTGTAGCCTAATTGGTTCTTTCTTAATCTAGCTGTATGTTCGTATTTCCTGCCGGAAATAGGGTCAATCCATATTAGGCTGAGATCATGGGGTGCCACCTTTTACTGTGTTAAAGCTTCTCATTCTAGGCAGTCATCAGAAAAAGTAGAATTCTGACTGGCCTGAATTACATTCAATTGTGCCATTAATATGACTTAAATGGATCAAAGCATTGCATACCACAAACAACAAAAGTTGTTGTTTTTTAAAAAAAATGGCACTGAGTTTTTTTTATTTTACTAATTCTTCCATTATAGAGGAAAACAAGATTAATTGCTGAATTAAGATTCCCAGCTTCCCCAGTGGCCATGAGTAATATTTCATTCCTGAAATAAATCTTAGTTCTTCAGTGATTACAGTATATTAAAAAGAAGAAGGAAGCAGATGTCACAAACATCTCTTCCACCATTATTCTAGCAATAATGAAGAAATGTTTCGAATGCTTTAAATATAACATACTTATATAACCCCCCAAATATGTAACTTGAGCTCTTGACCTGTCAATGAACTTGGTTGAGATTTACAGATAAAGTACAATAAATTAATCCTCTTGGGAAAACACAGATAATTTCTCTTCTTTAACTTTGAAGTATAGATGGAAATCCAACAACAGAAATTTATTTCTTAAAATAAATATTCTACTGGAAGAAAGTAATTTTTCACTTTCTCACAAACACACATGCATAGGCGATTGTTCCTCATCACAATCCAAGCATATGACAAGTGCCTGAACTCCAGAGTCCATAGAAATGTAATGTGCAGCAAAATAGTAACAGATAAATCACTGTTATTTATTTTTCCCACCACTGCTTTTCACAGCACCAATCCGAAAACTAAAATATTGAAGCCAGAGCTTCAGGCCTGAAGGTCTGAAGGTTTCTTCCAGCAGAGCCCTAGACTTCCCACATGTCTTTTTTTATTCATAGGATCAGTGATTTCTTCTATAAAGTCACTTCCCACTACTGCTTATGTCTTTTTGTCTCTCTCATGGTTGTTCCTTTACTATACTGTTAATTTCTGCCATTGCTTTCCTCAATTTTCTTCAGTTCCATTTTCTTACTGGCATGATCTCTCTTCTTCTGGAGGTCCTTCTCAAATGCCATTTCTCTTCCTTTTCCCATTGCTGGCATAATCTCCTACCTCTTCTCTACTTGCAACTGAGTGTTCAAGCCACACACCTCAAGAGCACACAAATAGGGAAAAGATACCATGTCCAGCTACAACATGTGTGTCCTTTCCTGGAAAAAAGTACATTATGATACTCTTTTCCCATAATTCTACTTTTAATTAAAGTGAGGCAAGTATCAGCACAGGAAGGGAAGAGAAGGGAAGGGAAGGGAAGGGAAGGGAAGGGAAGGGAAGGAGGGAGGGAGGAAGGAAGGAAGGAAGGAAGGAAGGAAGGAAGGAAGGAAGGAAGGAAGGAAGGAAGGAAGG
>NW_020769374.1:4170819-4182259 GCF_900518735.1 Pseudonaja textilis | reverse complement strand
GGGGTGCTTCTGTAAATAGTGTGTGACCTAGCTAAAAACAGTTGCACTCTTATAATCTTGTCTCATTCTCAGTCTGAGGTACATCCTTAAATATTTTCAGCAAATTAAGACTTAAGAGCATTCCTTCAGCTGCTGTCCACTTAGTTAAAATAGCCTCTTTCAGTTAACATCACATGGCTCCTGATTGAAATGCTGAATGGCAAGCATCAATAAGTGGAAAGGAATAATTAACAAGAGCATTGTTGCCTTCCTATGTCTCAACCGACCATCATTATACCAGAAAAGGACGGCAAGACCTTTAAGCAGCTGCTGTGAGGGAACAGCTGCCAAACTTTGTTGGGTATAAATGACAAATGCATGCTCAGTGTACTTGTTTTTTTCCCCCTCCTTTGTTCCAACATCTGTGATATAGTCTATACGCCACTAGCAATTACTTGTGGAATTCTGGTAAAGAAAATAAAATATGATTACGAGACGGAAGCAAATATGATGAGTTATTATGGCAGAAGAATATGGATCTGGCACTCTCAAAATTGTTTAACTGATGAGTGAATGCAATCAATCAGTTTGATTTGCAGAACATATTAACTCCTTGAAAATGTTTCATTTTATTTCAAGTTTTTTCAAATATAATCTTGCAAAAATAATACCCCTTCTATAAACTCATGGAGTGCATTTCACTTTCGTATTCAAATCTATGCTCCCAGAAAAGCCTCAAAGTATGGCCTGAAGCTAATAGACCATCAAGCAGGAAGCAAAATCTTTAAATGAGAAGGAAAATGGTGATTTTCCTGGATTCATCACATAAGCAAATTCAAAAATTGCCAGAAGAAAGCAACGGGATACCACATTCACATTAGTACCAAGAAAACTTCATACCTACACCCAGGAAATCCTCAGGACTCAAGTCCAGGTTGAAAGAGGCTTAGTTGGACCTTGCTGTAGTACAATTTTTACCACAATTAAAGCCATTTGAAATGTTATGCCAGCCGTCAAATGTTTGCTTTGTTAAACAATGGTATTTTCAAATAGTACAGATTACAGATTTGGATTAAGTTTCTGTGGTAGCTTGTTTGATAGCCAGCTGGTGAAAAAGGAGAGAGAAGACTGGGTTAGAGCAGTGGTTCCCAAAATTTTTCAGTCCACCACCCCTTTGGTGCTACAAACTCATCCTCAATGCCCCCCACCCAGGGGCAGGATTCAAATTTATGTGGGCATGGCCTAATTTGAGGGTGTGGTTTGCTGGTCACATGACTGGGTGGGCATGGCTTGCTGGTCACATGACTGGGTGGGTGTGGTTTGGTGACTGGCAAACCAAATACAAGTGGTCCTCACTTAATGGCCGGTTGCTTAGCAAGTGTTCTAATTTATGACTGGCCTCCACAGAACTACTTGACCTGTTTTTGGAGTTTTGACAGCCATGCACACATACACACATCACACACACACACACACACACACACACACACACACACACACACACACAGACCCCCTGCTGGAGCAGATCATTGGACTAGAATCAGCAAAGCATCTCTGATTAGATTCTGGTAGTGAATAGAATCTAATCAGAGATGCTTTGCCGATTCTTGTTGATTTGTTTTATTTGTATTTCTTTATTTTATGTTGCTGAATTGCATTGACATGTGTGTCACTTCTTGTGCACAGCCCAGAAGCTTTTGTGATTCTTTGCAGCAAAAATTACCGAACTCTGGCTTTGTTCTACTTTTCAAACCTGCCGCCACCGCCGCATTTTAGGTGCCAGCCCCGCAGGTCCACCCCATTGAGCCCACTGCACTGGAGGAACCTGCCCAAGCAAGTTCAAGTGGAGCGGTGCACCAAATCAACGGGGTGAGCCTGGGAGAAGGAAAGAGAGAGAGAGAAAAGAAAGAGAGAAAAAGAGGAGGAAGAAAAGAAAGAGAAAAGGGAAAGAAAGAAAAAGGGACAAAGAAAGGGGTGGTGGTGGAGGGATGGAGGGGGGAGTGGGAGAGAGAGACATACACACCTGATGCATCAGATTGAAATGAGGCCTAGTTTAGACTGAGGCCCTTTTCCACATTGAAACATCTTTGCCAGCACATTGAAACCTCTTTGGCTTCTATTAATTAAAGGTTTTGTGGATGAAACATGGCCAAGACTATCAGGAAGCTCTCACATTTTGTTGAGGCTTTAAACATGATCCATTTGACCAGACCTCCACCCTAAAAAATTACTTTTCCCCAATGAATTACAGTGCCAACTCTGAAAAAGGCAAAACCAAAATGTACTAGTAAATTACAAGGAGAACACACACAAACACACACACTCCCTTCTAACCCTGCTGGAGCAGGTGATTGGACTAGATTAGGTATCTTATTATATTTTTCCTCCCCCCTCCCTCTTTATTTCTTTTTCTTTCTGTCCCTTCCTTCCATTCCCCCCCCTCTTTCTTTATCTGTCCCATTTTCTTTCTGTCCCTTTTCTCTTTCTCTTCTTCCTTCTCTCTTTCTCTTTCTCACTCTCTTTCCCCTCTCTCTTTCCCTCTCAAGCTCACCCCATTGACTTGGTGCACCGCTCTGTTTGGACTTGCTTGGACAGGTCCCTCCGGTGCAAGGGGCTCAATGGGGAGATCCTGAAGGGCCTCTCACCAAACGCGGTGGCGGCAGGATATTTGAAAAGGAGAGCAAAGCCACTCTGGGCTTTGTTCTCCTTTCCCAATGTTGTTTTCGGGGCGAGGCCCCGCAGGCTTACCACATTGAGCCCCTTGCACCAGAGCGTGCAAGTCAATGGGCGTTGCCTTGAACACTGCGGTGGCAGGATTTTTTCTCACCCCTGAATTGTGCCCTGCAAAGGGCCTACCTCCAGTGCCCCCCTGCCACCTCTTAGTGTCCCCCTAAGGCATCCCACTGCCCCCCAGGGGGCAGTACCACCCACTTTGGGAACCATTGGGTTAGAGTAAGGACCTTCAAACTTGGCAAGTTTAAGACTTGTGAACTTCAACTCCCAGAATTCCTAAGCTAACATGACTGGAGGAGGAATTCAAGTCTAAAAGCTGTCAAGTTTGAAGACCCCTGGAGATTATGGGGACTGACTAATACATTACATTCTTCTCTGTTTTGGGAATAGCTACCAACTGTACTTAATTGGTCCAGTTGGGTGGGCCTTTCCTTCTCTTTAACTTCACTTTTCTCAATCAGAAGCACAGAAAGACCCATGGGAAAATGTACAACTGACCCATCTAACAAATAGTAAGACAGGAGATGACAAATCTCAGGTCCATAAATGACATCTAAGAGGCTCTTAAGCCCCTTACCTTTAAGATAACTCAAAATAATAAATTCAGAGGAACTCCAGAAAACTCAGAGGAGGCAGCTAGAAAATGCCCCCCAGAGCCCTGTGACTGTTCCTTCTCTTCCCACTCCCCTCTGCTTAAGCAGAGCAAATGACTGTTTACTCTACATCTTCATTTGCCACATAGGCACAAAGGCTGTCATGTTATTATACGTTACTTTGTTGATCAACAATAGTGAAAGCCATGGGCACACCCCAATCTGTCAGTTTGCTGATGAACTCTTGACATCTCCATTCCTTGCTATTTGTTCCCTCTCATGTTAGCAAATATGGTTGTGATGACAACACAGGCAAATCATAGGCCAAGGATTTCATGCAAATGCTTTGTTTGCAAACAAACTAAAGGTCTTTCCACGAAAGAGAGAGGGGAGAAAAACCCAAGTACTTTGTGCCCTGAGAGCACAATAGATGGCAAAAAACAAATATGCATTTGTTGCTATACAAATGGAAGGGATAGCAATACAGAGGCTTCTCTGCTAATCCCCACTGGCTAAGATAAATTATTACAGAGAATCATTGAAAAATTAATTGTTTAATTATTATAGTGCTGTTTCAGTGAGTCTAGTCTATATTATCCAGTTCTAGTGATCAGAATGAGCACTGCTTCAGGACCTAAGGCAGGTACTTGAAGAGCTACTCCACAAACTGAATAAATTCTTCCTAAAGAGGTTCAATGTTTCTGTGGTTTGGTGTCCACCTTTGGAAAGAGGGGGAGGGGAGAAGAGCCTATGACTTTCCACTTCCAGTTCATGATAAATTCAGATATAATATGTTCACACTCATACTAAAATGTATAAAGATAGAATGGGACATATAAATAACAGAGTTGGAAGGGATGTTGGAGGTTTTCTAGTCCAACCCACTGCTTGAGCCATTTCTGATAAATGGTGGTCCTTTTTAAAGCCTCCACGAATGGAACACCCACAACTTCTGAAGGTAAGCTGTTCCATCTATTGATTGCACTCATCATTAAGAATTTTCTCCTTAGTTCTAGGTTGCTTCTCTGCTTGCATAGTTTCCATCCATTGAATCTTGTCTTGCTTTTTGGTGCTTTGGAAAATAGTTTGCTTTCCTCTCATTTTTGTAGGAACCCCTCAAATATTGGAATATAGCTATCATGTCTTCCCTAGTCCTTCTTTTCACTACACTAGATATACTCAACCCCCACAACCATTCCTTGTATGTTTTAGCCTCCACCACCCTAATCATTCTTGTTGCTCTTCTTTGTACTCTTCACAGAGTCTCGATAGATTTTTATATTGTGGTGACCAGAACTGGATGCAGTATTCCAAGTGTGGTGTCATTAAGGCTTTGTAAAGCAGTAGTAGAACTTCATGTGTTCTTGATTCTAATGTAGCCTAGGATTGTATTGGCTTTTTTGGCTGCCACAGACTGTTGGCTCATATTTAAGTGATTGTCCATTAGGACTCCAAGATCCTTTATCCAGGGTACACTAGGACTCAAAGATTTTATATTTTTTTTTCAAAAAGAGTTGGTTAGGGTGCAAAGTACAGCTTGTATGTTTCCTGATATATCTGAGAATAGTTCAGGTAACTGCTTTTTTTTCTGTTAGAAATACCCTGATTATAGAAATACAGGAATTCAGCAAAAGGACTGAATTCCTGTATAAAATTGCATCTTATACTAAATAAATGCATGATTAGATTTAGATAGTATTTTCTATTACTTTGATTTTTTGTTCTTGTTATTGCCAAGTGCCTTTTTTCGGACTTCCATAAAATAGAACTGTGAACAATTACAGAATTGTTATGTGATCGCTTGATTATTTATTTGTTTTTTCCCTATATTTTATTATTTTAATGGTTTCTGAGTTTTTATATTGTTATTGCATATAATTTTCACTGCTCAAAGTAGTGGGATGGTTATATACAATTTTTAAATAAATGAATAAAAATAAACTGAAATAGGAACATTAGCATTGTCTCTTCTTTTTTTTAAAAAAAATTTTTTTTTATTAATTTTCAAAGACAATACACAAACAAAAAAAACATAAAACATAAAACATCTTTTCTGAAAGCTGCTTGATCCCAGGTTACATCTCTTCATATAGACACAAATTCAAATTCATGTTCATTTTATATACCATTCCATATCTTATTACCATTTCCATTTTCTATATAGCTTCTCCCCTCTTTTAACTTTCTTAATTTTATTTTATTTATCTCAATTCAGATCATTATACTTATTATTCTTTGTCTGTTCTGTTTCCAGCTATCCATTTATCTTTTCTCTTTAAACAAAATTTCTCCTGTACATCTAATTGGAGTGTGATGCCTTTAACTCTTTCCCCTAAATTTATAACACTTAGTAGAGTACATAACTTCCATTGGGATTCTGTTTAGTATATTCTAAAGTTACACATTATATTTTAAAAAAAGAAAAATAAATAAATATGTAATATAATTAAAACAACTATCCATGCCAATTCAAATCTATCATTAATATTAATATTCATTTAAATCTTAAACATTTTACACATTATTTTTCAATTGAATATCATACTTTTATGGGAACACTTAACTTTCCGTAGTTATTCCCACCCCACTTCACATCACTTATATTTTAAATCATTGTATCATTAAAACGTTCCCATTTCCTCCTACTTCAATTCTCTCGTTTATTTCATTGCCTTCCTTTTATTCACAAAAATTTCACCAAGTTACACTGAATATTTTATCCCATTTTTTGATCACATGTTGTTTCCAATTTTCTAACATTATTTCTAAGTACAAATATAACAATACAAACTCATGTACCTTTGCAGAATCCCTTTTTAATTAAATTTTTACCCATTATCTCTAAATGAATCTTGTTTCTTTACATCTTGCTCCATATCCTTGAAGCTTCTCATCCCTTCCTTCCTCCCTTGCTTCTTCTCCCTGCCCTTTTTACCCCCTTGTCTCTCCACCTCCCTTTTCCTCTTCTGTATTCCCTCTTTCTGTTGTTTTCTAACATTATGTCCACTTTTCACCTTATTTTTCTCTTTTTTGGTTGTTTTTTTAAATCTTAAAGTCCCCTTTTTCTTTTCCTCCTTCTCCCTTTCTTCCCCAAATAAAGTTACTTGTTCATCAAAGATGGCTTCTTCTTTGTCTCAATCATCTTGTTGCGCAGTCAGTTTCTCATAGGTGCAAATCGCCATTTCTAAGAATTGAAGAAGAGTGGCAAGAGAGTCTTTCCCTTCTTGTTCCTCTTCTTTGTATTTTTTGAATTCAATTTTCAATTCATCCACAAGTGATGCCATTGTAGAGAGTTTTTTTTTTCAAAACAACCATCCAAGTGTTTTTAGTCCTTCAAAGATAGTTTCCAAAAGTCCCAAAGTCACCAAACAGTCCAAATAAGCTGTTTCTTTTAGCACTTTCTTCTTTCTTCACTTTCTCTTTCTGGGGTTACTGTTTAGTTGCAAAGTTCCAGTTAAAATGTATCTTTTAGAAGTCTTGTTAGTATTTAATGATTCTTTAAAATTCTAGGCAATCTCCTCCTAACTTCCAAGTCCTGCTCCAATTCTTTTCCTCTCCCTTCCCACTTACAGCAAAAAAAAAAATTTTTTTAAATATTCAGAAATCCTTATTATCCCTTTAGCATTTAGTTATCCAGTTTACCTATTAATGCCAAAGTGAGTTTTTCCGATTTCTCATGTATATCTGTTCGCTGTCAATGTTAGGAAGGAGAGTGAAAAAAAAGAACTTTCCCTTTTAACTTGCATTCTCCGCTTGTAAATCTCTGGGAACGATGTATCTCTCGCAAATTTTAAGTTCCAGGATACCTTCATTGTTGCTTTGTCCCGGTCAGCAAAAATACCTTTCACTTCTTCTTAACTCCTCCTGCACTTTCTTTCCTGGCTGAGCGCTTCTTTGTGGTGGCCATTTCTGACCACTGCTCTACCGCCTTCGGAAAAGGGGGTTTAGCCGGCTAGGCAAGAGAAGTGCGATTTCTCTCGACCCTGCCAGATCTCCCCTATCTTCACCACCTTCTACGGAGGTGGCTAGCCCTAAAGCCAGGTGGCTTAGGGCACTTCAGCGGCAAGCGCAGGCAGAAGCCGCGCACGATCGTGGATTCCTGCCTGCCCTGAAGCGCTACAAACCAGAAGTCCTCAGCACTGTCTCCACTTCTTATGCCTGATCTCTCTGTGGAAGATTTCTGAATAGAAAGTTGTTCTACACCCGCCACCTCTGTCTTTTGGGTTAAACCTTCTTAAAATAAATATCCAACATAGTTGAAATTACAAGAAGTCTTCCCTTAATAACCACTGTCAGGACAGGAAATTCCATCATTAAGTGACATGGTTGTTATGTGAGATATCACATAGCCATGATAAGCTTACAACCTCATTTCTCCTGTGGTTGTTAAGCAAATAATCTGTGATTGTTAAACATGACACATTTTAACAATGACTTAGGATTTTGCTGCCGGTTTCTCTGTTGACTCTGCTTTTCAGAGGCCAGCTTTGAAGCATGGAAATGGTGACCACACTGCAATGATCATAAATGCTTGCAGTCAAAACACTCAAATCTCATTCATGTGATTAAAGGTGATGGTTGTACGTGCAAGGACTGGTCTTTAAGTTACTTTCACTGTTGTAACTTCAGATGGTTACTAAATAGGTTAAGTAAGGACAATCTGTAATCAGCAGCGTTCTTTGGAGCAAGGAAGGGAAGAGTATTTTAACCACTGTGATAATGATTCAAGAGGCTTCTGTATTTAGTACTTACACCTGTTAACCCAGAAGTGGGGAAGATAAAACTTCAAGGTAATGTTATATGGGTAAATTTGTTGCTTTATAACCAAAATATATCATACTGGGTACCTTCATGTGTTTTACAAGTGTAATATGAAAGTTCTCTTTAAAACATTGTAAACATTTATGCATCCTTACCTATATGCTTACTTTGCACCACAATCCAAACAAAGCTAACCAAAGTTATGGAAATCATGTTAAATGTCACATGCAAATGGATTTCTTACGAAGTCTCTAATATTGTCTCATTCGGAAGAATGACATTGGAGCCCATTAAACGCAATGGAAGAGGCACCTGTAAAGAATGATCCTAAATGACTGGAACTGTTCTTCTCTTTAAAAACTGGTCAAAAATTCTTCTATTCCAATATTTAGATGAATGTGTCTCCTTTGCACCTTCTGAAACACCATGCATATTCCCACAAACCTGTAAGTCCAAAGCAATCTTTTTTCAACATGTTCTCAGGTGGCTACCAGTGGATGACAAACATATGCACTAGGAAAATTCATCAGGAAGCTAGGCATTTCTGGTAAGGGGGTCTTCAGGATATAATATGAAAGATCTAGATTGCAGCTACAATGGTGCTATCAACATTCTGATCATTAGTACATACATAGCATCCATAATAAGTTCAACCTCACAGTCATGGCCATCATCTTGATTTTTTTTTTTTTGCTCCATGGACAGCTCTGCTATCTGGGAAAAGTACACACCAAATGTATGCTATTAAGTACAATCACTTGCAAAAAGAAATGCAGACTCTAGAGATGGTATCTATGGAAATGTATACTTTAAGAAAAGTGCACATAGAAATGTGCAGAAATCTTTGTGTTGAGCTGTCATTCTGCCTGTTTGCTTGCCTGCCAGTGTCTCGGTGTGGGGCCAGGTCAAATAAGACCCGACTCGGGGCAACTGAATGAAACCAAAATGGGCAGGCTCGGTCATCCTTATTTGTAGCTTGTCTGAGCTGAATAAGTCAGGCTGACTTCTGAGCACATAGAGGATTCTATTACAACTGTTTACTTTAAGGAGAGTGATTTTAGGCATGATGTATGAGGAACCTTAAAGAAGACTGCCCATGGTATACATATTTGTTTCATAGGCAGAATGATCTTTCTTTCTTGGGTAAGAAATAATTAGAATCCTATGCCTGGTCTAGCTTATTTTTTTACTATAAGGTTAAAGGAAATATTAAAACACTGGTAAGGATGAGTGTGCATCTTTGTGATTTTATTTATTTATTAAGTGTATGGTGATGTATTGTAACAGGAAATTACAGTGTTAATACGAAGTAGTGGTTTGACTGCCAACAATTGCTAGTCCATTCAGCTCATGCTCACACACCACCCAGATTGCACCATGGAGGCGAAGTAGCTCCACAATCAGAAGGCTTCTGCAGCAGCATCTAGGACTTTTCCCACACCAAAGAAAAAAGAAAGAAAGAAAGAAAGAAAGAAAGAAAGAAAGAAAGAAAGAAAGGATATTATCCATTGCATATATAAAGCAAATAAGCAATATTTAGTTTGAATTTAAGATGAAAAGAAATAAAGATTGTTGCAGGCATTAATTGGACAGTATTCTGCACAAATTTTCAAGTGCAAACAACAGTGGAAGATTCTTCTTCTTCCTCAGTTGCATTTTGGAAACTAGAGAAACTAATTTACTGCCATTCCATTCAAGTATGGAGAATTTCTAAACATCTAAAAGAACAATGTTCTGCTCTTCAGATCAAAAAGCCACGTCTCCTTGTTTTACTTTTGCATCATGTAGAAAGTGATACATGTGGGGAATGAATTCTGGTGATATTTTTTTATGCGATTATCTGAAGCATTTCAATAAAAAGCCAAGAGGCTTTCAGGAGACCAGCAAAATGCCTTAGATGGCCCCTCCATCTTCCTAGGCCTTGATCAGATTTCATTTAACCCGCAGTTCAAAGAAAATGGGAAGATTTCTCCATAGCATTAACGCTTGAAGGGTTTCACAAGGCAGACCAAAGCATTCAGATAAGGCAAGGAAAAATTCTCAGGGTTTCATATTTGCATATCCCTAATAACAGACCAGACTAACAAAGCCATTCTACCTACTGCATATCTTCTCCCATGTTTTGTTAAAGTTACCTAACTTTGTGTGGAGGCATCGTTTGACCTTGGTCTATAATAATACAGGTTAGTCTACGAAGCTCTATGAAAGGAAAACAATGATCCTGAATTACAGTTTCACAGGGATATTTTTATCCTTTGTAATATAAAAGTGAATGTCTCAAAGGGCTTTTAGTGCTTTCTAAGGGAGGGGAAAAAAAACCACTCAAGCAGTGCAGTCTATAAATGAAACATTGGCGACTGACAGTAGGCACTGCTTATTTACTTTCTGTTTATAAACCTTAATGTGTGTTTTCCATGCATTCTGCTTCATGCCGATGATCACTAAATACAAGAGTTCCTTTAAATCAGCAGTGACTGTGGTTTGGCTTCCTGCAAACTATGTAAATTTATAGTTTGGCTGAAGGCTCCAGACTGCTGCTTTTCAATTTTGGAAACTCTTTTTGGAAATTCAACATGCATATAGAACTATGCAGGCTTTAGAGCATTGTGAGTCAAGGACTGGAGGAAGGAGGAAAAGAATTTATCCATGCCTGATGTGAGAAACAGAACTTGCTTTGATGTAAAGCCCTTCAACATATATGCTATTCAGCCCAATGCAGACTCCCAGATACTACACATCCAAGGAAATTGATTTAACATTTGCACCATCTTTTCCACTATTTAAATATTTTCTATGAGCAATTTCAAAATGTCTTTAATCATTCTGTACAGCAATCCAAGGTAACTCTGATTCTTGTATTGCTGTTGGGCAAATGAGGCTGAGAGAATACAGCATGCATAATAAAATTTGACCTTGTCATTAGGAAGCCAATAGAGAAGAAGCGATGTGAAATCAATTTGGAAGAGAGATCCAGATCTTAGACTCCATCCCTCAAGGGGCTTTGCTCTTATGGAGGTTAATTGTGTGTATAACTTCTGCTCTCAAAGATCTTAAATATGGAAGGAGAGTCAAAATTTCCTAAGATGAGGAAGACGGATTTCTCTGGATGTTGTACAGCTTCTGGGTCTTTCTCAGAACGTTTCTAGGTGCTGCTTCGCTGTTGTGGGTGCGTGTGATACAAAAATGCTGTTTTAACCCCCTTTGAATGTGCCACTGTTGCAGGAAGTGTAGCCTTTAATAAAGGACTGTTAGCAAAAGAAGAAGAAGAAGAAGAAGAAGAAGAAGAAGAAGAAGAAGAAGAAGAAGAAGAAGAAGAAGAAGAAGAAGAAGAAGAAGAAGAAGAAGAAGAAGAAGAAGAAGAAGAAGAAGAAGAA